>BHFT01032328.1:0-64152 GCA_004320025.1 Laticauda laticaudata
TCCAACAGATGGCAAGCTTTTTTTAACGTTTTACATCCTCTTTGCATCCGTTAGTGCAGTGGGACAGGGGCTTTAGATGCTAAAATGTTTTCTTGGAAAAAGGTATCAGACTAGAACCCAAGACTAATAACCAAGAGATGGTGAGTTCTAGTCTTGCCTTAGGCACAAATCCAGTTGGATGACTTTGTGCTAATCGTGTTCTTTCAATGAGACAATGGCAAAACACTTCTGCAAATGTCATCAAGAAAAATTCAGGGTCATGTCTGAGAATCAGACATTAATGAATGGAAGAAAAGAAAAAGTTGCAAACACACTAATATGCTAAAAATGTAATGCCCATTTGACAGACACACACTCTTAGTTGGTTATGCTCAAAATGCATACATTGGTTTCAGACAACAGCAATTCCACATTAGAATGCCATAAATGGTGAACCATAATGCTTACATAAATCTTCATAATTATTTAGAAAATTCCAGAACTATGAGATGCTGACTTAATTACAGAGTTGTTGATTTCTTCAAAAAATATTTGTTAACTTTTGGAAATCTTCCAGTATTTTTTCAATACTGCATAAAAATTAGGCCTGTGCAGATCTTTTGACAAGGTACCTCCCTGAATAATTTGCACAGGCCTTGGTAAGAATGCCTGGGAAGATATTTTAAATAGCTCATTTTAACAATACCTTTACAAGATTCACAGAAAAAATAGTACTGTATCTAGAGCAAAAGCAGATAATCTGCCCTCCTTGCTGTCATCCCAGCTTTTCACCATGCAAGATAGTTCAGCAACATTTGGGGGACTGTGGGCTGCTCACTCTTATTATTCTAGAGCAATCTGATGATATAAAAAGTTGAACTACAATTTCAAGAATACTGATCAATATTCCATCGAATAGAATAGAATAGAATAGAATAGAAATGAATAGAATAGAATAGAATAGAATAGAATAGAATAGAATAGAATAGAATAGTTTATTGGTCAAGTGTGATTGGAAACACAAGGAATTTGTCTTGGTGTAAATACTCTCAGTATACATAAAGAAAAGATACATTCGTTAAGAATCATAAGGTACAACATTTAATGATAGCCATAGGGTACAATCAACAATCAAATCATACTAGGAAACAGTCAATATAAATCCTAAGTATACAAGTGACAAATTTACAGTCATATGATCACAAGTGGGAGGGGATGGGTGATAAGGAGTGATGAGAAGATTAACAGTAATAGTAGTGCAGACTTTATAAATAGTTGAACAGTGTTGAGGGAATTATTTGTTTAGCAGAGTGATGGCTTTCAAGGAAAAACTGTTCCTGTGTCTAGTTGTTCTGATGTGCTGTGCTCTATAGCATCGTTTTGAGGGAAGGAGTTGAAACAGTTTATGTCCAGAATGTGAGGGGTCTGTAAATATTTTTACAGCCTTCTTTTTGACTCGTGCAGTATACAGGTCCACGATTGAAGGCAGGTGGGTAGTAATTGTTTTTTTCCATAGTATACATCTGGAGAACAATCATATTGTGTGGTAAAACAACAGTTTATATTGTGTTCTAAAAAGCATAGGTCTTTGTATTTATTCAAAGAATAAAAATAGAACAGGACAAATATCTTTCAATAATATATCAAATTCTCTAAAGCACTGTTACTACATCTTTTCACAATTATAAGCAGCTAATAGAGGACTTAACATGAAGTATGTCCCATGGTGACATTAATTTTGCAACAGCAGATTGCTTCTTTTATTTTATTATTATTGCATGCAAGAACAAATGAGTAATAAAAGTGAACAAGCTTCACAGTTTAAGGGCAGTAAATGCAACAAGCAGACTCCAAATGGAAAGGCAAGAAAGCTATAACTCTTAGAGCTATCTTCATGGCTTTGCCAGGCTTTGGACATGAATTAAAATATCATAAGGCACTCCATACCATCCTTGTAAGATTTTTGGGGAAGTAGATGAACCAACTGATATATCCTCTTGAAATGAGGAGACACAGAAAAGTTTACCTCTGGCTTTGGCTGGTGGATACATAGAGTCAGAGACTGTTGAAAAATATCTCATCCTGCCTTCTGGAGAAGCTTGCCATAACATAAATCTTATCCTCGTTTCTTTGATTTATCATGAGAAAGAGAGTTTCAGGGTTCCAGTTAACACACCTAACGGAATCAAAACTCAAAGGCAGACATCTTCCTCAAAGTGTAGATTTATTAAGCATATCATATTGTCACATCTGGGGAAAACTCGACTCTGAAGATGCTCCCATAATGGCTCCAGACTAAAAAATGGCTTCAGGGCTGACAGAGGGATTGTTACTTTTTTTATTTCAAGCTAAACCAAGAATCAGAGTTATGAAAATGGAAAATGAGGGAAAATGGAAATATATTGTCTGTTCCAAAAATATATTCACATATATTATTAGCTTAGATGGGGATAGGTAGGATACTCATCAGAAAACTGCTGCTGGGAGAGATCAGATTTTTTTTCCAGAAGTATCACTATCTTCAGTACTACCAGCAGCATTGACATATTGCCATTTCCTCCCTGCGCTTGGCAATGAATCATTTAAGATGTGTCATTTTTCTCTAGATAGAATCACAGTGAATACATTGCCTGTTTAAACTGCTAGAAGGTGCTATGTATCAGTGAATCAATCTATCAGAGACATTGATAAAGAATTTCAAGAGTTCAGCCTCATTCCTTCTGGTGTGGGAGAAGAAGAGGAATCACATGCAACACAGAATGAAATCCCAAACCCAGGGAAATGAACCATTCAATGGGAACACCATTATTGGATGGAGTATCTCTAACTGGATCAGACATATATTGTGACATCAATACTGAGCTTTAACATTTAACAATAGATTTTTTTTCTTTGACACTCCTCAATTTTTATAAGTGTGTGCCTGCACATAAGCAAAATTTTGTATTAGCCCTTGTTTTGTTTATCATGAAAATATATTTTAAATAGGAAAAACAATCAATATATAAATTACTGGAGTCATCCACAGTCTGCCCTAGCATGGTCAATTCAGGATAATGGGAAACAATCTCTTACCAAAGCTAATTACTGAATGACTTTGAGTTTGTTTCAGTCCTAATGTATAAGGTAGTCTTCAGAGATGATTGTAGGAACATCTGCAAAACAGCCAGCTATTATCCTCACTCCTTTTGCAAGCTTTCTGCTGCTGTGTGTCCAATCCAATTATCCCCTGAATTCCAAAGAGATAGTCTCCAAAGATACATTTAGCTGCCTGCTTTTCAAAATATCCTGGTTCTTCCTACACTTGCACTCATGATTGATCAATGTGTGTTGCCTTTTGTGCTTCATGAACCAGCTAATTATACTTGAGATGAGTTGCTGGTTCCACATCACAACATATGGCACAAGACCAGCATGCTTCATATAATCTGCTTTGCAATAATGGTCTTTCATTATGCTTTTGCATTTAGGTATATTCCAAGCAAAATCTTACTGCACAGTTGGAATGATTTATTTCCAAAGCATATCAAATTTTTCTAACAGGGTCATTAAATAATAATAATAAAAGCCATTTGGGAAAGTAATTTGTGGAAATTGATTCTGTAGAACACAGAATTAATAAGCAGACCTTTTCAACAGTTCATGGAAGTAGCATCTAGGTAAATATCTGATGTCATCTTTCTCTTTGAATATCATTCAGTTAATTAATTATTCCAGTTATCTGAAAAATAAGGTGATTCTGAAACACTTCATTTCTACCCATGCATGTAGACATAAAGAAAAGCTAAAAGTTAAAATAGTTCAGCACATCTGGAGGGATACTACAGATTGGAAAACAACAGGATAGTTCTGGTAATAATGGCAAAACCCTCACCCTACAGCAGGCTTCTCGCCCTCAACACAGAGCACTGGGTTAGCAGCAAACATTAACTAATTCTCAGTAAACCAAGTAGTCCCAAAATATAACTGGTAGCAAAGAAATAAGTTCATAGTACCATATGGTTTGAAGGGTACTAATGGTTTTAAAGTGCACCACCACCACCACAACTACCACCCCTTTGAGAATTTTTCTAAAACCTCTTCAAAGATTTTTTAGCTTACATGGCAATTGCTGACGCAGCTACTGCTAAGCCAAAAAAACTCTTGATCAAAATATAAACAGTAAGGTTTTATTTGTTTACGTATGACTATTGCCTTGGCCTTGGCAGAGCCCAATCCTCTCCTGGCGACATACATGTGGGAAGAAAGCAGAATTTTCAGTGGCAAATTATCAAGCTGGAACTTGTAGCAATCTAGGAGAACTTGCAGCTTGCAGGAGAAGTGGAAGTAAAATCCATCTCTGCATGTTAAATGAGTCTTCCCCAAAGTAAGGTCCTCCTGAGATGTTGTCATTCAAATTCCTCCAGTTCCCAATCAGCATTCATCACTGGCTGTAATAGATGGAGACTTTATGGGAAGGAAAGCTGAATTAAACATGACTCTCTTAAGCAAATGTTGTAGTTAAAATGTACCCAGCCTTCCCACCCCCAGCAGACAATCCAGGAAGTCAGTTACACCATTATCAATTTAGCAGCCACAATCAAGGTCAATAATTCTTGAACTTTTTCCCCCTACACTTTGTTTAATCTTCTACAAAGGTTACCAGAAAACATCACTAGCACTCATTTCCTCTCAAAATCTCACAGGAAATGAGAAATGCATATACTTCTATTTCCTTTTCATGGCTTATAGTAATAGATATGAGTACACACATTAAGCAGTGTTTGATAATATAAATCCATGTCTCAAACAAACAGCTGCAAAAATAGTATAATGCCTAGTATAGACTTTCAAAATGGTACCATCATTTTCACTTCATACAGCAGTTTTGTTTCATAGTTTCAGATTTGATTGGTTGATTAGAAGATGCACAATTTTATAAATGTTTTAAATACATTTCTCTTAAGCTTTATCACCCTATTAAGATTAATGAAAAAGAAGTTGCTTTAGAATGTATTTTTGAGTGGAATATAAGGTTTTTCAAACTCTTAATTTTAATTAATTAATTAATGTATATATGCATATACATATATACAACAATTTTCTTTAGTAAACACAAAAACTCAGTATCTATATGAAGAGCGTATTGTCTGAGTACAATTAGTTTTGAACAACAAAAGAGATAGTAATAATAGTAATCATAATATACATAACTGTTGATAATAATCACATATTGATAGTAATATTAGCTTACTAGAAAACCTTCATTATATAATTAATCATTTTCTTCATCTTTTTAGTTTCTAACCTCTGTTTCTGTTACTTAACCATTGGTAAGTAACAGAATGATCTCTGGTATGGGCAGGATGGCAGTTATGCATCTATCCCAAAGGTACTTTTTCAGGAGGCAACTGGACTTTCTTTTCTTGTCTTTTCTATTGAAAACATTTCGCTTCTCATTCAAGAAACTTCTTGAGCTCTGATTGGATGGTGGGAAATGGAAGGATTTATATATTTACAGACAGCTGGTCATTTGCATTCTTTTAGAGAGTCATTGAGGCCACTTGGAGGTTTATCTGTGTCCTCAGGGTGACCTAAGTAGTGCAAATGGATGTGGAGCATTCTTGGTTGCAGGATGTTTTCTGCCCTTGTCCCTTCACTATGGGAGACAGATTCCAATGAATATTTGGGGGGAAATACCCTATAAATAAGAATAGTAGCATAACAGATGGTATGAATGTCAATGTTGTTTTATTATAATTTAAATGTTTCCTGTCTGAGCTTCTGCCAGAATAAATGAATAAGCATAATCCTGGTTCTCTCAAGGTACTATCATCAAAGTAAACAGAGGGAGACATCACTTTGACATCTGTAGAGAACTATCATGCCCTGTAATGATTATCTTCCCTCATTTTGAAGGAGAGAGCTTCCAAAAACTTCAATTTCTCTCTGTTTGCGTTTGTTGATAATAATGAAAAAAGAAGATTGTTTTCCTTTCAAAAGTCATATTTTTCTAAATACTTGCTGCTATACCCCCCCTTAAATCCCACTTGAGAAAACTACAAACAATTCAGGCAGTTAATTAATTCATGCAGCTCTATAAATTACTATTTCAGTCTACTCTTATACTATTCCGATATAACTATCACTTTACTTCCAGTTATGTAAACTACCTAAAGACATCTTCTCAAATGGAAACACTGCATTTCCTTTAAAAACAGAATGCTTTCCCATAAACTTCAGTCTCATTTTATCTTCCGTCAGAGCTTATATACTCTCACAATTGGCCAGGATATTGCTGTCTAACAGTTAAAAGATTTCATCAAACTGAGGTACTCATTAGTCAGACATACCATGGACCATACATACACTGAAACTTAAGCAAAGTTACCCATTCAAAATAACAACTCATTTCAGTAAGAAATATGAAAAAAATATATGTTCCTTTAAGAATGATAAAATGAGAAAGTCTCAAATGTACTTGTTTGTAAACCTTTTGGTAGAATTTTGTAATTAAATCTTTAAAAGATTAAGCACAACAGGTCATCTTCTTTGGTTGTGTCAATGGCCCCAACAAATTAATTACTAATGTTTCTGAGGCTTTTACTAGATTGAACATAATCATTATATACATGTAAAAATCATGGGCTTCTACAAGTTATTAGAGATAACCATACTTGGAATATCATATATTATGGGTCACAATAAGATAGGTGTTTCATTCAAAGGTAAAATTTGTAAGTGTCTTCTGAAAACACTTTAATAAAATTTTGCAAATATTAAAATGAAGAGGGATTTACTAGACACTATATATATAGATTGTTGAAAAACATTTGGAAAAAAAAATCATCTCCAAATTTAGCATCAGGAAATAGGTTAAAATGCTATATAGACAGTCATCTTTAACTTGTTACTCAGTGATCTGTAGTTAGGAATATTGTTGTTTTTGTTCAATTGCTAAATCTTGTCCAACTCTTCATGACCACATTGAGTTAGGATACTCAGGATAATAAAACAGAGAATTATGAAGTATTTGAGAAAGTTCTTCAAATAGGATGAATAGGAAAGACAATAACAAGTATGCTTTGATATAAGCATAAGTAAAACAAAAGGTAATGGGCAAAAATTCCTAACTTTATATTCACACTGATGAGAACTGCACTGACAATGATAGCCTATGAAATGGACTGTACTGTAACAGCTAGAAAGAAGATAAATCTGCTTCTTGCCTTGATATGTATTATTTGATAAATGTTACTTGAATAAAATAATGATGAGAAATATGTTTGTTGCATTGGACAAGCAAATAAAGTACACAGCACAATGAACAAACACTGAAAGATTCTTGACTACATCCATGGTTTATTATATTGCTTGTTATATTAATCTTTTCAGTCATAAATGGTTCAAGTCTGATAATCAGGCATAAAAGTATACATTAGTAGTGTAGAGCTATGTCCAGAGCAATGCATATGATGTCCTTGGCAACTTAATAAATTCAATAAACGAAAGAAATAGAATGGTGAGGTTAGCATTGAATGTAAACTGAACAGCCACTTTGTGAATCAGATAACTTCCTTCTAGTGTAGATCAATTAGAATCAAACTCACTTCAAGCAGGTGCTTATCAATAATAAGCCAGGGATGGGTTGATAACAAAGCAAGAAACTTATGACTCATGTAAATATTTATGAACTCACAAAGCAAACTGTAGATGATCAAAGGGACATTAAAGATAATGATTAACTGCACCCAAAGTCATTAAGTGAATAGCTGGCTACATATGGTGCTAAGACACACTAATGGCCATTTAAACTAACAAAGATACACAGAGTCCTAGAGTACATGAGTTGAACTTTTCTCCACTGTATCATAATAGCCAATCCAAGTACAGGCAGTTCTTAAACTCTTATCACAAAGGAACAGAATAAGAAGTGGTGATAAAGAAGATTGTATTGAACACTACAACTTTCTGATCTAGTAAATATAGAGAGAAAACACTTTCAAACAATGCTCTTTCTTTCTCTAATATGCATACCACAATGCTAACTTCCCTGAATCTCTTTGTGATGTGGTAATTTTCTGCATTCTTGGACTATACATATTGGGTTTTGTAGATTGTTTTTGAATACATTTCTATATGGCATCATCCAGAGTTGTTGCGGAGAAAGAAAAAAAAATTGTGAGAATGAGGGAAATGTACCACATGCCCTGTTTTGACCTTGCTGGATAGTTCAATTAGTCATTCTCTTTTCTAGATGTCTGATAGCTACAGCAGCCTTCTTATACTATGACCTGATCCTGAAGAAAGAAACATGTCTATCCATGATCAAAATATATAGGAAATAAAAAGAGAAAATCAACTATTTTCAGTTCTTGTATTCAAGCAATCATTTGATCATCAAATTAGATTTCAGATTTTTAGATCTATTTTCAGCAGAGAAATAGATTTGGGGAGAGAAAACCAAAATAATTTGTTTTCTTCTTTGTCTGTCTTGTTTTTTTCTTGTCAATTCCAGGACCTTCACATGTTGCAATACAGAGAGGAAAATACAGAGCAGATGGGTGTAAAAATCAGCTATGATTGAAGGCACAGTTGACTTGCTTTGTCAACAAACTTTCCACCACTCAACCAACAAAAAAACAAATAATGTAGTACTGATACTACTATTATAAAGGCAGTCACCCAAATATTTACCCACTCTCAATTCTTTTTCATACAATTAGGAAGGCTCCTTGTAAAGAGTTTTATAATCTCTGCAAAAGATATTTATAGGTGGGAAAGATTGATGCAGCTATCTATCATTCATATCTTGATCACAAGGTGGAATGCTCACTCTTTAAAAATGTTTATATCTCTGCATGTACTGACAAGATGGCTGTTATGTCAGGGAAATACAACCATCAAAGTCTTTCATAAGAAAAGGACAATGCCATACCAAAGTATTTATTAAATGGAAGGGGGCTATTTTTAGTGAGATTACTGGAGGTTCTGTTAAAAAAAAATCAAGTAGAGGTGCTAACTATGTAAAAATGCCACAAATGAAAGAGCTTTAATTCATGTTAGTGAGCCGACGCCTGACCAAATAAAGGTGGAGCCATGCAGCAGTTACTTTAACATGCTAAAACAGATGCTTTTCAAAATGCCAGCTTCTAGTATGTCAGAATATTTAAACCCCAGAATATAAAGACACAAGAAAGCCACAGACTAAGCTTTCAATGAGCTGGAAACTCAGTTGCTGGGTCTATTGAGCTCATTCCTTAGAGCAAGAATGGGGAAATTGTAACTCATCAAATGTTGCTGAATGACAACTCCCAGCATCCCCATCTAGGGCTGCTGGGAGTTGTCCTTCAGCAACATCTGGAGGCCCATCCCAAAAGGAGGAACAATGGATCATGTGTTTGGCATTCCTTTCTTTTTTTTATATAGCATAATTTCAACTTTCTCATCAAACATACCACACAGTACAAACCTTGCATTTTTCAAACAGTGCCATAAAATTTCTCACATTTTATAAAACCATTGTTTGATGACAGATGACTTGATGTACAGCATGGAACTTTCCCAAGAAACAAATTGAACAGTATATTATTGAAATACTTATCTGATTTGATGAACCATCAAACTACCAAAATCTCTGTTTATATAAAAAATAAAATAATAAAGTATTGCTAGATATTTTTTAAAAAATCTGGATCTGATCATAGGTCCTGGTTTAGTTGCATTCATTGATGTCAGTCAGCAAAATCAAGGATGGAGATAATAGGGGAAACAAACAATTTCTAAAATAACATGAGCCAAGATTGTAAAATATCAATCAAAAGTATTAATATCATAGACTAACAGCCAGCAAAAGGTATCCAATGAAACAGTTTTCATTGTGCTGTTTGAGGCATTTTGGTTGAGATGCATCTTTTTTCTATACTTCTATTGGTGGTAAACATAACTCCATGTTTTTCTGCATAGTATTTATAACAATTGGAACAAACTGTCCTGTCCATCTAATCATGAATAAATGTCACACGTCAATGTCTTAAACATTTCAATATGTCAGCACTGGCTTTTCAAAAGGTATCTCTTCCTTGCAACAAAGTGAACTTAGAAGGCTTCACTTCAATCGTCTGTTTCTCTTGTTTGAGACAGCTGTTAAATGAATCCACAAGTTCTCCCAATGGCAATCTTGAAAAAGGAAGTTTGTAGTCAAGCCAAAGCCCACATTAGCAGTGTATTGCACGAGTTGCAGAAAGTTTTCCCAACTTTGTTGATTCAGATGTTTCAAAACTCTGGGCACACATGGAAGTCCAAACCATTTGGAAGACACAAGATTCAGGGCAGAGAGAGCTGAATTGTAAACTCTTACTGTTATCTCTCAACCCTTCTAATTTATTCATGTTATTTCTTCTAATATGCATGCTGCAACAAATTTTTTCAATGAATGTTTTGCAGTCCATCTTTTGAAAAAAATCAGGCTTGTACTGGGAGATTACCAGGAAATTCCAAGGAGGGGATGAAACGTTCAAAAAGATACCCCCCAAAACAAGAAAATGGCAAACTATTTCTTTATTTCTGCCAAATAAATGAATTCCCAGGTGTCAAGTTTAAGCAGAATGATTCTTTCTTTCTTTTTTTCTTTCTTTCTTTCTTTCTTTCTTTCTTCAAAAATTGGATTTTAGTTTGTTGATGACACATGAATGAATGATGACACATTTTAAAAAGAATTGATTTCTATAAAATGTAAGTACTTGTGATCACTATTTGTTATGGCTGTTGGTCGAAGGAAAATATTTCATAAGGTATTGTTAAAAGAGGCTAAAAATTTAGATTCACAACATAAAAAATTTAGACACACAATACAAAAAAAAATTAGAAACACAATAGAAGTAAAACTGTTACGGAACCCTAATATAAGGATGAGCATTCAAATTTACTTGCCATAGAAATTTAATATATTGGAGAAAAATTAGCTAAATTGTTTCTTCTTAACAGATTACATTATCAAGCACAGTGCAGCTACAGTAATTGTTTACTTTATGTTATAAAATAAGTTATTCTGCAAGATAGCTATAGGGTTGGAAATTCTGCAAGTGGCAACCAGAAGGATTTTGGAGAGCATCACATTGCTTTATGGAAAGCTTTGTGTCAGTGTAATTTTTAGTCACAGACTGACTTCACTTTAGCCAACTATGTTTATAGCCATTAGGTGGCTTATGAGTAAATGGAGATTGTTGTAACCTGTGTGCTTCAGTAGTTCTTTATCTCTTTCATACACACACACATAATATACTGTAGTTAAATATTCCCATTCAAACCAGCAAATTGAATAGCTGCATAATAATAATAGCTGAATAGTGCATAAGTGCACCAACATGCCTACCGTCCCTGTCCTATTGTTTCTTTTTATTTTTCTTATATGTAGCCATTTCATGTATTCATAACTACATTTATACTTATACCTGTTATCTTATAGTCTCTTGACAAAATAAAATAAATAAATGAAAATACAGTAGCAGGCATTATGTTTGAGTGAAGCATACTCTGTCGTGACCTTCCAAGCACGGACATGTTCATTCATTAGATATGTGGCTGTGACCTGTATTGCAAACACTATGAAGAAGGGGGAAAGAAAGCTCCATTATAAAAGTTAAACAATAAGGTCAACGTCTTATTACCCAACAATGACTTGCAAACCTTAACAGAAGCAGGCTGTAGAAAGTAAACAACTATAGAGGCAAGGCTCTGCTTGGTTAGCCCAAGCCTTGAATCTGAACTTGTCAGCTATGGAAATTTCCATCGTCTCTTATTTGCCAGCATCTGTTCTTGAAAAGCAGCATCAATCATAAGTATTTCCCCATAGGTCATAGCATAAGATTGTTTTATTCCGCTTTTGTCCGAAAGCAATTCGGCCTTGACTGAATAATTGTTGTTCTGCTATTCTAATTGAAGCTTTCTCATTTCCAATTTTTTTGAGGGTGGGGAAGATTGCTGGGGGAGAACACATTTCCAAGTGCTTTACCACCATGGAATGTCAGTTGTAATCAAACTGCAGTTCCCAGATCAAGATAACAAACTTGGGCACACAAACACCATGCTGATAAGCTGAGAAGGAACTCCTAAAAGCAAGTTTAACATTTTTCCCCAAACACCTGGCAAGAAACTTCTGATTTCCTAATCCAGTTTTAAAACTGAGCCCAAAGTAATTCTCTCAACAATGTTTACCTGCTGTTTTCTCTGAACAATATTTGGGTAAATGGATTAGGCCCAGAGGTGGTATTAAGCAGGTTCTGACCAATTCTGGAGAACCAGTAGCAGAAATTTTGAGTAGTTTGGAGAACCGGCAAATGCCACCTCTGACTGGAGATTTTACAATATCCTTCCCCTGCCACGACCACCAAGCCACGCCCACAGAACCAGTAGTAAAAAAAAAATTAATTTCCAACACTGATTAGGCCCTTTAACAATGTTGGTCAGAAAAAGACCATGTCATGTCAACCAGGTACAGAAGAAACCCTTTGCATTAGAACAGGGCTGTCAAACTTGTGGCCCAGATGCATCGTATGCTGGCCATGCCCATGTCTGGTTTAGTGAAGGGGAAAAAAGTCAAAATATGTCACATATATATCACTATGACACTGCGAGTTTGACACCCCTGCATTAGAAGGTCATGCTTTAGAAAAGATGAGGACTGCCCTGTAAAAAAAATAGTTACTGGTTGCAACTTTCACATTTATGCATACATGGATGCATATTTGGTTTTCCATCACTTTATTCAATATCTGATGGTTTACATATCAAAATCTATTTAGTGAATCAATTCATTTTCTTTATGAAATAAAACATGGCTTTTAATTATCATCACTCTAAAAAAAGTAAATCAAGTTGTACTGATTCACCTATTTATGTAATGATATCACTTAAAACATACTGACTTGGGCCAGAAATATAACATTAAGCATCATATTCAGGCCTAGGCTGAAAAAATAATTCCCGTGTTATGATTTCCATTCTGCTATATTTTTATATCATGCAATTATATCATTATACTTAGGCTTATTATCTTTTGTGATCTAGATGGAATAGTTTTGTTAACACAGCTCTAGGTTTCATTAGGCATATTAATTATTGCCTCTCCCTATTTGCTGATGCTCAGCTGCTGATCCAGTAGCAGTTCTGGATACTTCTCATGTGCACAGCAAACCTCTTCTTGGAACATCTATACTGGCTTCTGGTGATTGTGTAATTTTTCTGTATTTTATACTCTTATTCATGTAGTTCACAGCCTGTTGAATAGTATAGATCAGAACTGTCAAATTCGCAGCCCACAAGCCGGATGCGTCAGATGCTGGCCCCGACCCTGCCCAGTTTAGCACAGGGGAAGAAAGTCCTGATATGTCATGTGACGCTGCCATGATGACTTGAGTTTGACACCCCTGTTATAAATATTAAACTAATTAGTCTGATAGTTTTCTGGAGACTTCCCCTGCCTCTCTTGGAATATCAGGACTACATTCTGGTCTTCAGGACTTTTGTCCAGTTGCTTTCAAAAGTTATAATCCATAGTTCTAAAATAATTTCTACTTATTCCTTCATCAACTGTAAATTTGTTTGTCTGATCCTGGGGATTTGAATTAAACTGGTGATTCTAAGAAAGGATTGCAGTGTTAGGAAATAGATTAAAGAATAGCTAATGTCTATTTATAAAGCCTAGTCCCCCTGGCATTTAAAAGAGGTATTATTCATGCCTACTGAATAATAGGTATGAATTCTTAGAATAAGGTTCTTGAAGGTTCTGTGAATAGAAAGAATTGTAGTTAAGCACATTAAGTCTGAAAGAATCTCATGGTAATGTATTTATGTGGGAATGGGGAAATCTCTCTCCCTCCCCAAAGGTCAATAGTTCAGGGTCAAGGAACATATAGTGTTGGAATTGGGGGGGAGGGAGAGAAAAAGCTAGATATGGCAGGAGATGGAGCTATTAGATCACATTCCTTCTTCATTCCTCCTTTCTTTGCCTCTGTCATTCATTGTTTCTGATTCCACCTTTCTTCTTCTTTTTCTTCTTTTTTACTCTCCCCTCATTTCTCCCTACAGAAATTTTTTGTTTGTTCTCTAGACAAGATTTATGGAAATAAAAGAGACCTTACATGTCAACAATGCTTACTGCTTCTTGAACTCAATTGTTATACAAGGGGGTATTTGTTTGCTTATGTATTTTTAGAGTAGTTACGCTGCACAGGAACATTATGGGTAATATTTTGATCACCTGTCCAGTAATTAATCCTACAGAAAAAAAGTCTTTTGTAAATTGAATATGGTGTGTGTCTGTGTGTGTTTGTGCACAGAATAGCTTCATGGGCACAGAAGGGAGGAGAGGAAACCATACTCACATCAAGGTCATGAACCAATGGTTTCACCAATGCTATTCAGAAATAAATGCTATTCACCAATGCTATTCAGAAATCAGCTATTACTGATTTTACTCTTTACTGATTTTACTCTTCCTTGCAGAGTTTTATATTGTCAATCAAGAAATGGTCAGGAGGAGAGAAAGAAACACACAGGGGAAAAGGAGAGGGTCATAAATAAAATATAATGTGACGCATTTCATTCATACTTAATTTACGTAGGTAATGTACATCTGATACAATAGTTTCCATGCCTGCCAGCCTCTTTTTTTCCCCAGATTTCCAGACTTTGGAACACAAAAATAGCAAAAAGTACTAGACTCTGGGACCATCCTGGGTGTAATATTTCTCTACCTTGAACACAATGCATGGTTTTAACAGAGTTACAGCATCACTTTATGCAGTGAATGCTATGATTAGAATGTATAAAATTCAGCAGAAAACAGCTTGGAAAAGCTGCAAGGTATCATTGCCCTCAAACTTGATAAATTCCTTGCTCCCCTACCCCATGGCCATTTATTATATTTTACTGCCATGTGACCCTTGTTGAATGATTTTGGGTATACAGAGGACATGAATTGGATATGTGTTACTGAATTCCACAATTCACTTGCATTTCTTGGGAAGTATGGTTTCCCCTTTTGTGGGGGAAAATCACCTCCATTCTATTGTGTAGAGCTGGGATTCAGCCTTGCCTTCAACAGTAGAAAAGGAGAATTTAAAATGGTTTAAATAGTATTAAAAGTTCCAACAAAAAGAAAAAAACCTTCAGGTTTAATTTGTGCTTAATCTCGCCACTTGAGCACTTTTATCTTCACTTTTAAATTTAATTTTTAGTCTTTTAGGATGCTCTCTACAGAAAAAAATAAATAGAAAATTATTTCACCAAACTGACACACTTTATTTCCAGCTTTCTTCCATTCCAGAGCTGTCCCAGCTTCAGCAGCTTTAATGGCTGCCTCTCCGCCATGGGGAAAAAGGGCTTCTCCTGGATCTACCAGGGACTTTGTGATGTCTCTGGGATCAACAGGATGTGCCCTCCTTTGTCACAGGATGGTTTAGGTCTGTTGGGACCATCCTGCAACAGAGATATCAGCAGCAATCTTTGAGCTTAAAGATTGTATGCTGTACCGACACCAACTCTGCCCTCCTGGGTTTTTTTTTCCTTGAAGAGGCTGGTTGAGAAGCAGAATTCCTTCAAGGAAAAAATAAAGTCCACTTGCCTTTTGAAAAAGCACCATTGGGATAAGATGGAAACAGGAATTATGTCACTATTCTCCTTCAAATAACTATGGACTTTGCTTTAAGGAATGAAGCAATGGACATACTGTAAATGGCTAACATACAGGGTAGAATTGTCAATGGTTGCTAATAATGAAATAAGTAAATTCTTCTATTACTAGTCATTGAGTTGTTGGGGAACTATTTCATTGCCATGAAATAGCAACAGCACTTAGACTTGTATACCACTTCATGGTGCTTTACAGCCCTCTCTAAGTGGTTGACAGAATCAGCATATTGACCGCAAAAATCTGGGTGCTCATTTTACTGACTTCATAAGGATGGAAAGCAGAGTCGACCTTAAACTGGTCAGTATCAAACTACTGACAGTCAACAGAATTAGCCTGCAATACTGCATTCTAACCACTGCACTCCTATGGCTCTGCTTGTAAATTCTGCTTGTGAGACTTTTAGATATCTGTTGTAACAAAATGGCAAATTAAATTTGTATTTATTTTTATGCAGCCCAGTACTTCCCATAATCTCAAGTATATTTCAGAATAGGACTAGAAGACTTTCAAGCTGACTTTAGACAAGAAGATATAGTGTGTGGTCATTTTATGGAATTCTACTAACTGTTAGAGGGAAAAAATGGTGCTGGTTTACCCTGAAAGAGATAGCACAGAAGTGATAAGTTCTTGTTTTATAATGTATTTAAATTTAAAGCTAAGCAGAAATCTACCAGAATGAATGAATTTGCATTATTTAAGGTCAATCCCTGATAAGCAGCAAATTGGATAGAATAATGTCCAAGATTTTATTCAATTCTAACATTCAAATCCAGGTGAGATTGGAATTTATCAAGTTTATGATCAGAAAAATAGATTGTAGCCAGTCAGAAATCTATCTGGATTGAACTCAGTTGCATGTACACAGACATTTATTTGTAATGAAGTGAAAAGTGAAAAGTTATTCACTGAAGTTCTTTGTATTTATTGTGACTTCAAGAGTTTTTTTCAGGTATGAAAAATAATAACTTCCTAAACTAACTTGTCTCATATAAGATCTTATCTTTCAATGTCTTTTAATAAATTATTTCATTCATTTCCTTGTATGATAAGGACATGCTTTGTTTTGGGATGTTCTTATAAACTCTGAAAGAGTTATGTTTCTTTAAGCAAAAGACTCTACGCAAATGATTCTACACTAATGGCTGTCCAATCTCTTCTTAAAAATTTCCAGTGATGGAACATCCACAACTTCTGAAGGCAAACCATCCCACTGATTAATATTAATCTGCTGATTAATATTATCTTATGTAATTATTATGTTTCCCGTGTGAGTTCTTTTTGAAGAGGAAATAATCTGTTTCCTATGAATTTTTGTATAATATTAAGAACAGTTTAAAAATCTGACTGCATTTACAAAGTATCATTTTACATTCTGTTAGGTAAATGTTATTATAGGTATGTAACACATCCAACTGAACAAACTAGTCTTTTGATTTCAATCAAGAAATTGCAATTGTAGCCATATAACATCATAGAATAACAGAGTTGGAAGGGACCATCACTGAAGTTATACAGTACCTAAATTGAAATTTAAGAACTATTCTTGCCACCCCATATGAAGCCAATGCACATCTCCAACTTGAGACAAGAATGTCTAGAATGTCTAGAATGTTAAGTCTTGGACTCTGTGGATGGATTACTAGCTAAAAATTTAATTTTTCCCATTGGCCTTGTATGTCCTTGTATTGGCAGACTTTTCTGGAACAATACTTTTATTTTCATTTTATTTTGATTTGTCAATCACTTACAAGATAATAAGTATAAGTACAAACATGAGGAAGAATATAGGAAATAGGTACGAACAAATGGGGACAACAGGACAGGGAGGGTAGGCACGATTGTGCATTTATACATGCCCCTTACAGACCTCTTAGGAATGGGGTGAGGTCAATAGTGGATAGTTTAAGGTTAAAGGAGTAGGGGTTAGAGGATGTAACAACAGAGTCAGGTAGTGCATTTCAAGCATTGACCACTCTATTGCTGAAGTCATACTTTCTGCAATCAAGTTTGGAACAGTTAACATTGAATTTGTATCTGCTGTGTGCTCTTCTATTGTTACTATTGAAGCTGAAGTAGTCATTGACTGGTAGAACATTGTAGTTGATAATTTTGTGTACTACACTTAAGTCCAACCATAGGTGGTGTAGTTCAAGGTTATCCAAGCCCAAAATTTCAAGCCTGGTGATATAGGGTATTCTATTGCAAACAGAGGAGTGTAATACTCTTCTCGTGAAATACTTCTGGATTTGCTCAATTGTATTAATGTCCAATATACAGTGTGGATTCTAGACAGATGATCTGTATTCGAGTATTGGTCTAGAAAATGTTTTGTATGCCCTAGTTAGCAATTCTATATTTCAAGAGGAGAAGCTTCATAAGATTAGATTTACAACTCTTAATGCCTTTTTGGCAATGCTGTTACAAAGAGCTCTGGCACTTAGGTCATTAGATATGAGTATCCCAAGGTCCTTGACAGGGTGAGGGTTGTCAACAAGATCATATCTGCCTAGCTTGTATTTGGTGTAGTGATACAGTTGTCAGCTTTGAAATTCAGCTGCCACATTTTTTAGAGAGCTAGAGGAGTTGAAAAGTTCAAGGTTATTCTGTATGTTGTATTAAGAATTTCCAGTTGTAGTTAACTGGTTCTCATGATTTATGAAGTGTAGAAGTGGGAGGAAAGAAGGGAGGAGAGAAGGTGGATTCTGTGTAATGAGTGAAAAAACTTTCACTTGGGAAATTGCTTTTGACATGCCAGATCTGTTTCGAATAAATCATTTGGAGAGATAATGTCTCAGAGTGATTGATATCATGGATACTTTCTGGATGCCTTACATTTCTTTCCCAAATTTTATTTTTTGAATGAACTTGGCTGATGCCCCAAAGTTCTTTTCCCAGAAATGGAGAAATAGCAACAATCAGCTGAAGTTGGAGATATGCGGGGGCCCTCCCTCCAGAGCATTAATTGTACCCGCCAACCCTTGTTTGGAAGAGATGATGGATGATTCCAGGATGGCAGTAGGAGAAAGAGATTTGGGAGGTATACTGAAGCGTTTCAACTCAAGAAGTTGTTACAACCCAGAGGTAACCCAGCTGTCTGAAGAGAAATTTTATCTAGCCCCAAGCATATGGCTATTGTGTCAGATTGGAGGGAAGAGAGACAATTGGAGTTGAAATTTTCTCAATAAGACAACCCCCAATAAATTTCATTTATTGAGAAATTATCTCAATAAGACAATAACCCAGATTATTCCTGGAAGTCCATCAAGGGCAGATTTCCATCAATAGTTCTAGAATTTAAAGGTGACAGGTTTGGTCTCCCAGTCTGCTTGGACGGGTAGAAACTTGAGCCCACCCATATTCACTTACCCAAGTATCGTGGGTATATACAGATATATAGAGTATATACAGATGCCAGTATACTGTATAAAGTATATACAGATGCCAGTTGGAGGAAGCCAGAAAGAAGCATCAACTAACAGAGGTATGTTGCAGCCTCAGATGCAATCCCCTCATTTTCCAGAAGGAATTTGTCCCCCTGCAGAGAGTAGCCCTCCAGGGTGGGGTTTTATTCAGGCCATAATGGAAATGAGGTAAGGCAATTGACCCTTGTCAGAATTAATTTGGTCCTCATTGGACCAGGCCCATTGCCCTCTCTTCCACCCACTACAAAGCCACCAGTCAGCTTGAACCCAGAGCCTGAGCCAGAATCCCATGGCATCTCCCAGATAACCCCCAGGTACCTGACCAATACAAAGACTTGGCTGAAGCATTCAGTGAAGAAGAGTGTAATGTCTTACCTCCCCACTGAGCCACTGATTGCACCATAGAATTAGAGCCCGGGGAAAAATTACCAAAATCAAAGATGTATTCCATGATGCCTGCTGAAATGACTGAATTAAGGAAATACATTGACAGCAATTTGGNGTATTCCATGACACCTGCTGAAATGACTGAATTAAGGAAATACATTGACAGCAATTTGGAACGAGGTTTTATTGAGCTTGCCAAATCAAGACTAGCTGCCCCTGTTGTTCAAGAAGATGGCGGGTTGAGATTGTATGTTGACTTTTGAGGCATGAATGCCATATGCATCAAAAACATGTACCCTCTCCCCCTTATGAAGGACTTATTGGACCACCTGTCGAAGGGCAAGATATTCACCAAGCTAGATCTCAGGGAAGCTTACTACCGGGTCAGCATCAAAGTTGAGTAGAAAACTGCTTTTAACTGCCCTCTGGGTAGCTTCCAATTCAAACCCCAAAAACTTTAACCTTAGACTGTTTACTGGTCACCTCACCCCATTCCTAAGAGGTCTGTAGGGGCCATGCATAAGCACACCAATGTGCCTACCGTCCCTGTCCTAATGTTTTATTTTTATTCATATCCATTTCATGTATTCATAATCATGTTTCTACTTATACCTGTTATCTAATACTTGCTTGACAAATAAATAAATAAATAAATAAATAAATAAATAAATAAGAAATAAAAATTCCTCCAACATCTCAGCTCAATGTCTCATCAGCCTGTGTTTCCCAGCCACTAACAAAAGCAAATGTTGATCTATAATATTTTATTCACTAGTACATTTGTATCACTTCTATTTTAATGTAAGTTACAGTAATGGTACAATGCCTTTGTTTGTTATGAAAGCATAAACCTTCATAATGTTCCTAGTGTCCAGTTCTCTGAAAATCACTGTATGGTTTGATATTAAGAACAAAGGCGGTTCAAACCAACAGTTAGAAGCTAAAGAATCTGAAGAATAGTCCTAGAAAATATGGTGACTCAGAGATTACCTCTGGGTCAATGTTTCCTCTGTTTGCCTTGAACTTCCAAAGGGTAGTAATTTACTCCTAGCTATATATGCAGCAATAATTATACTTTCAGTATATCAAATCAGCAACTTTCCCTATGTGTGTGCAACGCAGTCAAGAAAATTGAGCAGCTCTGATCAAGTAAAATATAATCAAGCAGTACCAAGGTAACACTTTAAGAATGCATGTTTGAAAACAGTATGCTTGGATACCAGCAGACAGAGAAAGAGCCCTCAGCCTCTCTAAAGAGATCTTTGAGGTCTCAGTATGCATGGATGTTGCTTATGCCCAGTGTATATTCTATTGTATGTTATGGCTTTTATAAGAGGACACCAATCAAATTGTTCAAGCTAATGTGCAAAGTTTGCTTATTTGTTCTTTATTTGAAATCAGAACTTCTTGTTTCTAATTTTCGTGTGAGCCAAGAACTGTCTATAATAGAGCAGTGCCCTCTAGACACTACTGAAAAGCCAGGATTGAGATTGGGATTCTGAGTGTTTTCTTTGGGATGGTTGATATAGCATAAGAGGTGTATTAAATCTATTTTATGTTGTTTTTGACTGAATACCATTAAATTTTGCTTCTATTCCTTGTTATTCTGAAGATGAGACATGGAGATATTTTACACTGACCAGTCATTTCCACTAGGTCATCTCCTCCTCTGCCATAAAAGTAACTTCTGCTTTGGTATTATGGATTTCTTCTCTTTCAAACGTGTGCTCCATCACGAGATATAAATTCAATCTTCTGAAAATTCAGCTGATAGAATTAAATGAGACATTTGGATGACTGAACTACCCACTCAGTGAGATCAATACCCAAATCAATACAGTCAGATAGATCTACAGGACTGATTAAAAGACAATGCACAAAAGCATTACAACAGAACCGCGCAGGTTGTCCTCTTCAGTAGAATTTCCCACTTCAACACAGTTTATTTTAGTAGAAATATGATAGAGTTCTTCAAGTATTTGAAGAGGTCTTACACAGTAGAAAGTCTTTGATGTCTTTGCTGTATCAGAATGCAAAATAAACAATAGCTTTGAGTTATTGAAAAATTCTAGTTAAAATAAGAAAAAAAATTCCTAGCAATAATAGTACTTTGATGACTTTATCAACCACTGAGGAAAATAATAAACTCCCCTTCACTGGATATCTATCCAGAGTGCTTTAATTTGGATGCTTGCACAAACCAGGAGCTGGGCTTGATGAACTAAATGGCCTTTTCAAATCTAAGATTCTATCAACCCTAAAAATGCTTATACAAATGTGCTTATCATTTCAAGGTCGGATAACTATTGTACTCCTTTCCACATACATGAATAGCATGAATAAAGAATCTATTTTTGGTAACCTGCTTCAAATAACATGGCAGTCAAAGAACTTCTTTTGGGAGAGACATAATGCAAGAAAGATGCTAGAAAAAAAGATTAGAGACATGGTGGTGCAGTGGTTAGAATGCATTATTACGGGCTAATTCTAACAAGTGCCAGAGGTTCGATTCTCACTGTCTCCAGGTTGACTCAGCCTTTCAACCTTCTGAGGTTGGTAAAATGAGGACCCAGATTGATGGGGACAATATGCTGACTCTGTAAACTGCTTAGAGAGGACTGTAAAGTACTGTGGAGTGGTATATGTCTCAGTACTTTTGCTGTATGTGAGGTAAGGAAGCCACTACATAGAAAAAATACATTTCATAATATTGGTCTAGGGCATGTATAAAAATGCAACTGACCAGCAGAAAAAATATGCTGAATAACATTTGCTGTCCTTACTTCAATTCGGTAATAACATTGGTGTTAGTCAGTTTGAGGTTGTAAATGATGATATGTTGTAACACAATGGTGTTATAACACCAATGATGAGGAGCCAGGATTAAAGTGTAGTCCTGCAAACAAACTCTGCTCACAGCCAGGAGTTTGACCCTGACAGGGCTCAAGTTTGACTCAAACTTCCATTCTTCTGAGGTCGGTAAAATGAGGAGCTAGACTGTTGGGGGCAATATGCTGACATTTGTAAATTGCCGAGAGAATGGTGCAAAGCATTATGGAGTAGTATATAAGTCTAAGTGCTATTGTTACCTAGTCAAATAATGAGACATCTATAAGCAAACAACCAAACTCAGACAACACCAAGGCCTCCTCAGTTCAACCCTGAGCTACAGACATTCTCTTCTATTTAATGCAATAAAATATCAATTTAATGAAGCAGATTGTGAAAAATTGTTTCTTAAATCGTGATGCAGATTCATTTTTCACTTATTTGATGATGTCATTACACAACTGAGAAAATATGGATGCAAGTGACATAAATCTCTTCAGATATTTGATTCACTGCATGCAAAGTACATCACATAATGCTGGAAATGAAAGGAACCAGGAACATATTGTCATATGTGGTGGTTATGCGGTGGTTATGCAAAAAGATATTGGACAAAAATACATACTTGGTTGGAAAAGATGATACAACAACACATGGTTTTAAGACCTGAAATATTTTTGTTGGGGATCATACCAGAAACTTACAGTAAAGATAAGATGTATTTAATTATCCATGTAGTAATCGCAGCTAGAATTGCATTTGCACAAAATTAGAAAAATGAAAAGATTCCAACAGAAGAGAATGTAATAAGGAAAATACTAGAATTTGCATAAATGAACAGATTAACAATTGCAATTAAAGAGAAGGAACAAACTGAATATTATCAGATATGGGAATTATTTTATCAATCACTACAGAAAAAATATGAAAGCCTGAAATAATTATTAGACCACTGAAATACAGAATATATGTTAATAGAATTGAATACACAAAGAAGAGAAATGTAATAGAAATAATTTATATACTCATATTATAAGAATATGGTAAGAATAGAGGATTAATACTAAAATAATGAATATGGTTGTAACATTTAATTGTTATGGCACAAGACATTTATAACCAGAACATTTGTTACAGTTAAATGCAAAATGAATTGAATGTTGTATGTATTTTAAATAAAATAAAAAAATATTTTTTAAAAAAGTACATTGCATTGAGATTTTACCATGTTTCAAATGTTTCAAACAGTTAAAGTAAAAGATCCTGCCTGATCATTCAACATATATGTTTATTTTTAGTACCTTTTCATTATACAATTATTCCTTGATATCAGGTATCCCTGATATCCCTTGGCAACTTTAAGATTTGTGGGATTCTGGGAGTTGAAGTCCACAAGTCTTAAAGTTGCCAAGTTTGGAGACCTCTGATCTATGTTGAGAAGACTAAAGAGGACATATAGCAGTTTAATGTTCAGTTTTGCATCACAGACTTAGGAGTCAAAAATGACTTGATGATACATAATCAATCAATCAGTTTTCAAGAAAGCAGATCTCCTTCTGTGCCTCTTGCTTTTTATCCTTAGATGTCTGCTTGCCCCCTCTATAAGCCACCCCCATATTTTTTTTCTCCAGCATTTAAATTTTTACCAAAGTTTTCAGTCTACTATTTAAACAAAAATGTCTTCTTCTTAAACATAGTATCTTGGGCAAGATACACTCAGCTCTAACCTCGTACATTAACATCCCTGAAAACAACAAAGCTCAAAAACTTAAAAAGTAGAAGAAGAGGAATAAAAAGGGTTCAGCTGTTTGAAGTCCCACTTTTTTCATTTACCCAGCAGCTTTTGCAGTGAAATGTCAAATAGCAAGCTGCTTTCACAGTGCAAACACGAGCAAGAATGAGAGGAAAATTGTTCTTCTGTTGTTCCATTGATAGTAACTCTGGCTTTGATGCCAGTATTCTTCAGAAAAGATCTGGCAATGTGCTTTTCTTGTCAAACTGCTTCTAGACAAGTCATCAAGACAGTGAAGCCATCTGATTCCTTCATATGAGTCAGCGTTTTGTTTATCTCAACTAGATGCTCAAAACAGTATATATTGGTATAAACCAGTATTTTTTAAACTTGGTGGTTTTAAGATGTATGGACTCAACTCCTGGAGCATCTTAGCCAGCATGGGAATTGAAGTTCACACATCTTAAAGCTGACAACTTTGAAAATCACTGGTGTAAACTAACTGAAATCTGGGGCATGTCCTTCCCATCAACTATAACAGCAGTCATCAATTGGTGGCCATGGTGGTCCATGAGAACATTTTGGTGGTCCACAGAGAAATGTCATCCCCAGAGCACTCCCCAAAGCAATTAATCCAGGCTGCTCAGGAACACAAAGCTGCACCGCCCACATGGCCCATAGGTACCCTCCCCGGCCACTCACTATTACCTGATAAACTTGCCTCCTAAGTTGCTATTTTTCTTTTTTCCGACCATCAGCTATTCTGATGCTGTGCCAGAAGATTTAGATTAGCTAGAAAGCAGGAAATCATTGCATTTCTTGATTTCTATATATAATCATTGCATTTCTTGATCTTTATATCTTTGGCTCTTTAAGCAGAGCCGAACCTTCCTTAGGACTGAAGCAGTGCAGACTCAGCTAGCCGATGGCAGAAACTCTAAGTGAATCTGTGATTCTGTGAGCAACTCAATCTGCCTGCCTGCTCTGCCTGATTTTAGATAAAAGTTGCTCTTTTTAAATAAAAAATTCAATATTTACATGCATGGTGTGTTGTGAGTTAATTTTGTGAGTTTTCTTGCTTGCAAATTTTATGTGACAGGCTCAGGTAGCCGATCTCACAGATCTCTGAATGAATCTGTGATTCTGTGAGCAACTCAATCTGCCTGCGTGCTCTGCCTGACTTTGGGTAAAAGTTTCTCTGTTTTATAAAAAAATTCAATATTTATACAAATATTTATAATATTTACATACAAGCCATGCCCAGACAGTCACATGACCACCAAGCCACACCCACAAATTAGGCGACACCCACATAACTGGGTGTTAAGATATTTGAATCCCACCCCTCCCTCTGTGTGTTTGTGTGTGTGTGTGTGTATGTGTGTGTGAGAGAGAGAGAGGGAGAGGGAGGTTAGATCAGATCTCTCTCTCTCTCTCTCTCTCTCTCTCTCTCTCTCTCTCTCTCTCTCCCACCAATGTCAGCAAGCCACCATCAATCAAAATTCATATTAGTAATCCCTGGGATTTAAAATTATGAGTTTGGTGATCCCTGAGGTCCAAAAGGTTGGCAACCCCTGAACTATAACACAATTCAATGTAAATTGTGTGTGTGTTTTTTTAAAGTTTTCATGTTCTTGTGCCTGAATGACAAATTTGGTGTTTGAGTTTAATTCTTTTTAGTTAGCCAGAATATATGGCTGAGACTTTTGACCATCACTTTCCACCACTGGTGAGATGCAAAAAACTTTCACTACCAGTTCTGTGGGTGTGTCTTAGTGGGCATAGTGTGGCTTAGTGGGCCTGGCTTGGTGGGTGTGGCAGGGGAAGGATCCTGTAAAATCCCCATTCCCTCCCCAATCCTGGAGGAAAGCTAGTGCAAAATCCCATTCCTTCCCTACCCCACTAACCTGCTTTCCAGCTCCGTTCTCCTGTGCAGGGCAGCAAAAGAAGACCCAGCCAATCAGCTGGGACTTGGGAGGCAGANTAACCTGCTTTCCAGCTCCGTTCTCCTGTGCAGGGCAGCAAAAGAAGACCCAGCCAATCAGCTGGGACTTGGGAGGCAGAGAATAGATGAGGGTGGGGCAAGTCAGAGGTGGTGTTTGCCAGTTTCTGAACTACTCAAAATTTCCACTACCGGTTCTCTAGAACTGGTCAAAACCTGCTGAATACCACCACTGGTTTCCACCTAGGTGAAACCAGAAAACAAATCAGGGCATCATTAGGTCTTCTTGGTTTTGGTACTGCACAGAAACTTTGTTATCAAGCCAAGATAAGTTGTGTGGCCAGTCTGCCTGGATATGGCTAAGTGAGATCATTTCACAGCTTTACTTCAAAGGCGCACTTTGATCATAGTCTTGATGAAGCAAAACACCTCTTTGAAGATCTGCACACTCCTGACTTGTTCCTTCCTCCAAGTCATGCCTTTTGCCCTGAATGAAACTGAAATGAATGTGGTCTGGACAGATGGAATGAATATATTTGGGGGCAGGGGAATCAAGGCAACCTCTGTTTAATGGCTGAGAAATTAGTGTTGTCCTTGTCATCCGAAAATATGGAATGACTTTTTTTCTGAAAACAAAAATAACTGGAAGAATTGGGGAAACAAGGCAGCCTAATTTAAAAGTTTTTTTTAATAAAATAAGTGCAATGGATTTTAAAGCAATTGTTATCACAGCCAAAATGCATATTTACTGCAAATATTAAAAAATTAGAATTAGAATTCTTTTATTGGCCAAGTGTGATTGGACACACAAGGAATTTGTCTTGGTGTAAATGCTCTCAGTATACATAAAAGAAAAGATACATTTGTCAAGAGTCAAGAATCATCAGGTACAACACTTAATAATCATCATAGGGTACAATAAGCAATCAAATCATACTAGGAAACAATATAGATAGTAAGGATACAAGTGATAAAGTTACAGTCATACAGTCACAAGTGGGAGGGGTGGGTGATAAGGAGTGATGAGAAGATTAATAGTAATAGAACTGCAGATCTTGTAAATAGTTGGACAGTGTTGAGGGAATTATTTGTTTAGCAGAGTGATGGCTTTCGGGGAAAAACTGTTCTTGTGTCTAGTTGTTCTGGTGTGCAGTGCTCTATAGCATCATTTTGAAGGAAGGAGTTGAAACAGTTTATGTCCAGGATGTGAGATGTCTGTATACAGGATATAGTGTTAATGGCAACATTCTGTTGCAGCAGACTGTACTGCTAAATCAACCATGTTCTTTTGCTTGATATATTTTAAATGTTGCAGGACATTCATAATCTTTAAGTAATTTACTCAGACTCTGACTCAGTCAAACATAGTAATCATGCAACATCAATCAGAATAGAGTTAGAAGGGACCTTGGAGGTCTTCTAATCCAATTCACCCCCTCACTCAAGCAGGAGACCCTATACCATTTCAGATAGGCTGTCTAGTATTTTCTTAAAAACCTCAACTGATATACACCTATAACTTCTGCTGCTCCGCTGATTAATTGTTCTCACTGTTAGGAAGTTTCTCCTTAATCCCAGGTTGTTTCTCTCCTTGGTTAGTTTCCATCCATTGTTTCTTGTCTTGCCTTCTGGTGCTTTGGAAAATAAACTGACCCCCTGTTCCCTGTAGCAGTCCCTCAAATACTGGGATACTACTCCAGTCCTTCTTTTCTCTAGATTGACCATACCCAATTCCTGCAACCATTCTTCATATGTTTTGTTTCCAGGGCCTTTGTTGCCTTTGTTGCTTTTCTTTGCACTTTTTCCAAAATCTCACATCCTTTTTTATAATGTGGCGACCAACACTGGATGCAGTATCCAGTATTCTTACTAAGGTTTTATAAAAACAATTGTCACAGTTCCAAAACAAGCCAGCAAAAGAAGAGGCCACACTGTGAACAGAACAGGTCTCTTTACTGGAGTCTCAGCTTGAACAATGCAAGTAAAGGGTTTCTAGACAGCAATCCTGGCTTCTGCTAGCCAGCTGGCTATACTGACTCAGCATGCTCAGTCCTCCTGTTCCAGGTCGCTCCCTGGCCAGCTCCAGCAAGTACTTTTTGGGCCCGGCTCCAGCAAGTACTTTTCAGGCTGGCTTGCCTTCCTGGCAGGTTAGTAGGTGGGGAGGGAATGGTATTTTGCACTAATCCTTCTCCAGGAGTGGGGAGGGAATGGGGATTTTGCAGTAACCTTCTCCCAAGAGTGGGGTGGGAATGGAGATTTTGTAGTATCCTTCCCATGCCATGCCCACCAAGCCATGTCCACAGAACCGATAGTAAAAAAAAATTGAATCCCACCCCTGGTGTTGGTTATTCCTGCCAGCTTAGTGTCATCTGCAAATTTGATAATTTCCCCTTCTATTACCTTATCTAAGTCAATTATAAAGATATTGAAGAGTACTGGGCCTAAGATGGAATCTTGTGGTACCCTAGTACTAGAACTGAGTTGAACCTTAACCTTGGGAGGAAATCAACAGTACCTGAAGAATTCCAGTTTTAAGCGACTCAGGCTTAGGGATTGAAAATGAAAGAATGTGTTTGACTGTTCAAATGGAAAGGGGATAGAAGAAGGGCCAATAATAAAGGGCAAAGAGATCAGAGATTATGTACATGATAGAGAAACTTAGAGAAGGATGTTGTGTGTGGGTTGCTTTGGGTTACAAGTTTCAAACCAAGGTGAGATATCTTACGTGCTTGGTTTCAAAGGAGAACCAGTGGTTTCTTTCATGGAAGTTTCATTTTAAAGATGGAAACAATTATTCCCAACTACCAAGAAATTGTATATTGTTAGGTGACCAATAAAGCCTGCATACATACACATTTCTAACCCTTGGTATTTGTATATAATTGTTGTTCAATACAATTGAAAAATTGTTTTCATATAATTACAAAATCATTCCATCTTTGAAAGAACTCATGACATATATATTTCAGTTTTATCCTATTTTTTCATTTTTTTCAAAACCTATTTTCTCTGTGGTTTAAAAATTTCTACATTCTGATTCATGAATATGAGTTGACCCAGATGTATCACTATATATAGTCCGCAGTTCTCACCTATTCAATTGCTACAAATATACTTCCAACAGAATTTCATCATTTTACCTATCACTAACGAAAGGTTTTTTTCATGCCTTCCTTTTTTATTTCTTTGAATTGGGTTGGTCTTGTTTTGATCTAGCAGATTCATATACTTTTCTCTGATGGTAATAAATAGCTGGATTTTTTTTCTCCCTTAGAACTCTTTGATCAATTGCATTCCTAAAACAATACACAGAGGTTCCCAACTCTATATTAATCATATTTTTCATTAGTGACAACATGGACCATGAAAATGTAAATTATCCTTTCTATAGTATAGTAATCAACAACTTTAGCCAAATATTGTGGTGTTCTTTTTCTTTCTTTTCTTTTTTTTGGGGGGGGGAGGGGGGAAGATAAGTGATTATGGTTGCATGATAAATTGATATTGTCCTTTTTCAAGACTGCAGAACTTGAAATAAAGAGTGGTCATTTTTTTGTTTGAAAAAAACAATGAAACCTAAGAATTACTGAAAATATAATAATGTTAAAGACTTCTACCAGCCCTGAATAATGTTTTACTCTTAAGAACACATTCTGTCTTCAAAATAGCCTTGAAAAACTGCAGGAAACAACCAAGCTCAGAGAGTTCCAAGGACCCCTCATTTCAACCCTGAGCTACAAATATTCTCCTCTATCAAGTTATCTTTGGCCAACAAATCAATTTTCCTATTTTTTATTTTTTTTTTAATTGAACCTTCTGGTCCATCTACAACTGATGTTGACTTATATCATCCACACATTTATATATAATGTGAACAAGCTCAAATGGGTTTCTTGGATTTTAAGTGGAGAGGCTTAATTTTAACAAAGAAAAAAAGCTATATAATTTCTTCTTAACAAAGAAAAAAAGCTATATAATTCTCTAGGTCCAGAGACCTGCACTTCCTGGTTAGAGAATGATGCCTGGTATTCAATAGGTTCTGACCAGTTCTGGAGAACCAGTAGCAGAAATTTTAAGAAGTTCCGAGAATCGGCAAATCCCACCTCTGACTGGAGATTTTACAGTCTCCTTCCTCTGCCACGCCCACCAAGCCATGCCCACAGAACTGGTAGTAAAAAGAAATTGAATCCCACCACTGGACTGAGGGTGTTGGGAGCGGAACCACCATGGCAGACTGAGAAAGGAAGTGGGCCTGTAGATTGTAGATTGACCGTGTGGTATTTTCCGTCATATCTTTTAGTTGACTGAATTTGATTGCTTCCACTAGTAATAAAGGCAGTTTGATGTTTTTGTTAACATCATGTTAGCACAGCCTTTTCCAGAATGGCTCTCTTCAGGTGGTGTGAAAACCGCATATGTAGAATTTCCAGATAATTGGTACCCCATTGATTCTGTGGCAATTGGTCATTTGATAACTGTGCAGACCCTAATTTTTTATTGTACAAAAGACCCATAAAAGGTACAAAAAGAAAAGGAGTCTCATTTCTACTGATTTTTCATAAAGTTCTTTGATGAACTGGAATTATCTGCATCCCCTTGCTTCCACTGACTACTGCAGCATCTTTGTTTGATTTGAGAGGATTCACCTAATCATTAGATAGAAGGAGTCTATCATTGTTGGTTAGGTAGCAAAATGTTTGGTGTAGTGATGAAGGTGCTGACCTAGAACCATAAAAAATTGTGAGTTCTAGTCCCACCTTAGCCATGAATGTCAGCTGAGTGACTTTTGGTCAGCCTCTCTCTCTCCCTCTCTCTCTCTCCTCTCTGCCCAACTCACCTCACAGGGTTGCTGTTGTGGGGGAGGAAGAGAAGGAGCAAAGTGTGTTATGAATGCTCATGAGCTGACTTACTTGAATTATCTACAAAATAATAAAAACAGGATTAAAAAAATCAGAGAAATAAAATAAAATGTGTTTGGTGAGATGTGGCTACACAGGAATGAAACTAGAATTTCATCTGGCAATGATAAAGCAAGTTGAAAAGGAACAATGTTATTTTTATTGATTTTTAATAGGAAAACATCCAAAGAGAGGAACAGACTCTCTTTTACTTCAGCTTAGAACCTCTGAATTAAAAGTAAAAATTGTGCATTGTTTCATGTCCCCAACATCTGAAAAGAAGACTCAGAATTTTAAGAACTGCACACTGCATCATGGGAAAGCTTCAGAGGTGGTATTCAGCAGGTTCTGACCAGTTCTGGAGAAATGGTAGCAGAAATTTTGAGTAGTTTGGAGAACCGGCAAATATCACATCTGATTGTCCCCGCCCCCATCTGTTCTCTGTCTCCCAAGTCCCAGGTGAATGGCTGGATCTTCTTATGTTGCCCTGCACAGGAGAACAGAGCTGGAAAACAGGTTAGTGGGGTGGAGAGGGAATGGGATTTTGCAGCATCCTTCCCCCAGGAATGGGGTGGGAATGAAGATTTTATAGTATCCTTCCCCTGCCATGCCCAAGCTATGCCATGCCCACCAAGGCACACCATGTCCACCAAGCCATGCCCACAGAACTGGAAGTTAAAAAATTTGAATCCCACCACTGGGAAGCTTTGTTTTTTTCTCTCTTTCTCTCACCTTTGATCCTCTTTCCTCTCTCCTATCATTTCTTTTCATCCATTTTTCCTGTCTCTTTGGCTACTCTGATGCTTCTGGATGAAATTTCTAAGATTGCCATTAAAAAAAAACTGATTGAGAACCTCAAGGTTTCCTTCATTTATTAACTGTTTACATGATATTATGTAAATTATATTCTTTGCTTAAAAGACTCCTCAGTCCTGGATCTGCTTCACATCTGCATACAAATGAAATAATTATTCTGGGTATAATAATTGGTTATAGATGATGCAGAAGGCATAACTGGATAAACAACAAATCATCCTTGAAAAAGGGAAAGTGGAAATTGTGCATGTGTGTGTATAATGGTACCTCTTTATTAAGCAATCTTCATTAATTTTTAAAACTTCTTAAAACATCTTTCTTAAACATTTGATTCATCCAAGAAACTACTTTCCTTACAGGAGAAACAAAAGGCAGATGATGACGATGATAATCATAATAAAGATAATAAAGATAATAAAGATAATGATAATAAAGATAATAAAGATAATAATAAAGATAATAATAAAGATAATAAAGATAATAATAAAGATAATAATAAAGATAAAGATAATAATATAATTATATAATATATAAATTTATAATAATAATATCATATATATGCCATAATAATAATAATAATAATATTACAATAAAAAACAAAAAAAAAAATTATAACAGGCTGTACAAATGCTGGACTGCTAACAAATCACTGCATTGGAACAGTTCCATTTGAAAAGATCCCAGGAAAAGTAGATAGGAAAAAGAGCTGGTTATGGCTAGACCACGGAACATATGAGGAAAGAAACATAGAAGGCCTGAATTCTTTGCAAGCCCAAGAACAAGCCATCAGACAAATGTAATCAAAGCCAAGAAATAGAAAGAATTAGCTGATTGACCATCGACATGTGCAATGAAGCAGAATCTACACTTTGACACATAGTACTGTAGTTTGCAAGACAATACTCAGACTGACTACAAACAATCTTTGTCACAAACTCTCTCAGATGTGTCCACTGGGAACGATTGGTGTCAACAACTTACACATCTGCCTGTAGCTGCCAAAGAACTGTAGGTCAATAAGTCCTAAATTGTACGAATGCACAACCGTTGGCATGGAGAGTACCATCGCGACTTTTTAAAAAACTACTGTGACTTATTCGAGTACAGACTGACATAATTCTGGAATCTCAATATCCCTGGATCATCATGATTATGGAGAAAGAAAAAATTGTGGAGTCATCATCAACATTGCCATACCTAGGTGACAAGCAGAATCCATGAAAACAACTTAAAAGATATCAGGACTTGACTTGAAAATCGAACTGCAGAGACTCTGGCATAAACCAGTGCAGGTGGTTCCAGTGGTACTTGGCACACTGGGTGCTATGCTTAAAGACCTAGGCAAGCACTTAAAAACAATTGGTGCTGCCAAAATCACCATTGGTCAGCTGCAGAAGGCCACCGTACTGGGATCTGCTTGCATAATCTGCCAATATATCATACAGTCCTAAACTCTTAGGAAGTGTTTGACCAGTGATTTGTGATATGAAACCCAGCATAGTTATCTTGTTTGCTATGTACGCTGTCATTATTATTATTATTATTATTATTATTATTATATTTTAAAAGAGGCTCCATTCATTCATCTTTTTAATGACTCAAAAATATTTTTAATGTAACTAATTACATAAGTAGTGCAGCCTTGTTTTGATTTTTTTTTTCATTCCTAAAGCAAAAATGCCTGAAGATTGATTCAGGTCTGGGCAAGTGTCTCCCTCAATCTCATCAGGAAATTAAACTTCAAATTCATTTTGAATGTGTAGTGTCTTAAGTATTCCTGGTGCATTTATTCCACTTTGGAAACAGTCGACTTCTTTGTTTTCCAAAAAGGCATGTTAATTTATTAATTTAATTTTTTGATTATGTAATGCCAGTGTACATTGGAATTATTTAAGTAAATTGATAGTGTAGATAATTGTCAAGTGACATTTACTATGAATGAACAAAATGTAAAAAACTGTGATCGGAATTAATTCTTTCTCAGCAGTGGTTTGCCATGAGAAAGTTACAGGATATTTGTAACAGTGGGAAACATAACCTTTAGGTGACATTTTATTTTAGGTAATAGCTGTTGAGGTTGTCTCTGTGACCTACTTACCAAAGCTTTGTAGAGCAATAGGAAGCCAACAATCCATGCGAAGGCACAAGGTATGTCCATGGTCCATCCTGTATTCTACAAATAGAGCCAGATTCCTGTTTGGTTATTTTAGTCACAGACGATGAACTACTTCCTTCAGATGAAAAGGCTCCACAGCCGGTACCCGGATACAAACAGGATCTTGGCATATGGAGATTAATCAAACAATTTAGGCAGCTCGGAACTCATGTAGACATAAACCCTGTATAAGTGCCAAGAGACAAACAGCACAAACTGAATTTAAGACTGAGTAAAAACAGGGGAGATAAATTGCTTTTGCTTTTTGCCAGCATCTTCTATGCTTCTATATTTATTTTACTATTATCAGGTAGAAGGGGATCCATCTTAATTCTGACCTTCAAATTTGTGTGATTTATGTGATACATGAAAACAACAACAATATATTGACAATAGCTCAAGGTGAAGTACAGACAATAAAAACAATTATTGAAAAAAATATATGGAATGTTGTACAGTCATGACCCCACTGAACTCATTGCTCATTAACCAAGAGTAAGCTCAATATTAAATCCTAGTCAATCCATGGACAGGTTTCCAAATCGCTAAATACATTATACTTCTTAAACTCTATGAAAAGTCAATAGCATTTTTATTGTTAATAGGGAGTGCTGCTAACTTTGGAGCACTAGCATGAAGATTTCACCCCTTAATTTCTAAAGTATCTGTAGCATACATCTTTATCTAGTCTAGTAGGACCAGCAAGTTCTACTGGACAGATGATCCTCAATATAATCACAACTTTTTAGAAATAATATTTGTAGTTTATTTGTAATTTTAATGTGATTTTATATATTTATTCATATAGTTATGATTTCATTTTACTGTTGTAAGCTGCCCAGAGTCACCTTGTGGCAAGATGAGTGGCAACCAAATTTAATAAATAATAATAATAATCAGAAGTAGCAAGAGAACAACCACAGTTTCAAAGTTGATCTTCTATGAACAAAGGGTTCCTGTTATTTTCAGAAAGGATGAATAACCCAATAAAATCTTCTTCAATGTTACATGTCATCCCTCACACTATTTTATTCTCAGGACTTCCCAACTTTCTGGAAAAATTCCTAGGAAAAGAAATAACTTTCTTGGAAGAGAATAGGAAGAAAGGATGCTTTTCCCCCTCATCTTTCTTCAGGAAAGAATTCCATGAAGACCATGGAAAACCAGCTTTGGATACAAAATAAAAAGTCAGTTTGAGGAATACTTGCATGCTGTAGTTCTGGATATACTTTTTCTGTTTCCAGATAATTGCATTTTGCAGCAGTTCAATATTTGAAGTTCAGTCCAATGATTCTACCCTCCTTGCTGTGCAAACCACTTAGAAGTTCCCATTAAACTTAATCCAAAAGAAGTCAGTACAGGGTCTCATTTGGGATAACAATTTTCTGGAAAAGTCAGGAATAAACAGATGAAAAAAAACTGGAGTGGGGCTACTATTACTATTAATAGAAAAGTAATTTGTTTCGTATCATTTCTCACAATCAAGAGAGGAAAAGAATTTCCCTAGACTATCTCTATACTTGGCACAGGGAACACTGCTAAATGGAGCCCATCCACTATTGATCCATGGATCCAAATCTGGATCCTTTATATCTCATTCATGGAATGCTCCATCCAGCGCTTTCCTTCAGCAGGAGAAGAGCTGCTGATTGCCCATTTGAATGTAATGTAAATATGATCTTCATCTGAATAAAACTCTGTCTTCCTACCTGAGTGTGACCAAGGCACCATCCTTATCCCTCCAGCTATACATTGAGGATGGGAGAAGAAAGGAAGATTGCATAATTTCTCTTTCAGAAATAAAAATCCCTGAGGGAGAGAAATCTGACTCTCTGACTAACACAATTAGAAAAAAAATGGGACTTTTTTCCTGGCATGCTTCAAGATCTAGTTTGTCAGGCTGCTCTGCCAGAGAGCTATGGGCTCTTTCTCAGAAACCAGAAAGAAGCCCAAATAAGAGGGAAATAGGACTGCATTTGCTGGAGATAATTTTTGCCAGTTCAGAAAATGTGGTGCTTAGGAAACAACTGCTAACATAATATTCTCTGAAAAAAAGCAGTGTTCCTTCAGAAGAGAAGCCTTTCATTCTCTGCTTAAATATGACTAGACTTGCAAAACTGTTGCTCTATTTAACACAATACTTGCAGACAAAATACTAGTTGGGTCACTATGCTACACAACATCCTTCATTTATACAACCAATCTATTTTGTCTCATCTGTCAGGAGCTGCCAACACTAAAAAAAAATGTTTTGAAATTTCCTTAGGCATAACTGATTCACCTCCTGAGTTAAACAAGCCTGGTCAAGCAACTTCTGCACCCACTGTTTGTGCCCTGAAAATATCTGACAAAGAAGCCCTACACACATGTACAACTGCTCCAGCTTTGATGATTTACAGATGCAGAACTTGGCTGAAAGAAGACAAATAAAACTCATAATCCTCTTGCAAAAGGAAATAGTATGATGGGGTAAAGAATTCAGCAGATGTGGCACATGTTTTTTTGTGACCTGGCAGGGCTGTAATTTATCTATCTATCTATCTATCTATCTATCTATCTATCTGTCTGTCTGTCTGTCTGTCTGTCTGTCTGTCTGTCTGTCTGTCTGTCTNCTATCTATCTATCTATCTATCTGTCTGTCTGTCTGTCTGTCTGTCTGTCTGTCTGTCTGTCTGTCTGTCTGTCTATTTGATTTGTCAATCACTTACAAGATAATAGGTATAACTATAAATATGAATAAGAATACAGGAAATAGGTACCAATAAATGGGGACAAAAGGACAGGGACGGTAGGCACAATTTTGCACTTATTCACACCCCTTACAGACCTTTTAGGAATGGGATGAGGTCAATAGTGAATAGTTTGAGGTTAAAGGAGTGGGGATTAGAGAATGTATCAACAGAGTCAGGTAGTGCATTCCAGGCATTGACCACTCTGTTGCTAAACTCGTACTTACTGCAATCAAGTTTGGAGCGGTTTACATTGGGTTTGTATCCGTTGTGTGCTCTTGTACTGGAGTAAGAAAAAGGAGGACAAACTCAATTCTGGCCTTGAAAAGCTCCTGTACTGTCGAGAAGGCTGATGAACTCACCTGGCTACTAGTCAGGTGTTTTGTGGTGAGATATTGGAAAAGCAGTCCCATTAGTCTTAAACAAATCAACCCAGCAAACTTAATAAATAATAATAACAATTGGTCCAGCCTGGTATGTAGATGTTGGGAGACTAGATTCCTGAGAGAGAACCACTTCACCAGTTGCTGGAGAACATGCTGCTTCTCTGACTCAAAATATTTTATTTTATTTATTTATTTTTATTTGTCAATTGCTTACAAGATAATAGGTATAAGTATAAACATAGTTATGAATACATGGATACATACAAAAAAAAAAAAAGGAAAGGAATCGCGTAGGCACATTGGTTTCACTATGTTTACGCCCCCTACAACCTCTTAAGAATAGGGGTCTGAGGTGATCCGATAGGAGCAGTCTAAGCTTAAAGTTTTGAGGGGTTGTGCGAAGAAACCAGCAGATTACAGGTGTAGAGTATCAGATCCGCAATGGACCAGCTCTGTGTTATGCTGAGTCGTATTCCTGCAATCAAGTGTAATGATCAGTATGTGATTAACCATGGTTGTATGCTATTGTGTTGCTAGTGTGTGTATGGGTTGAAGCTGAGTACTTTCATTGACAGTTCAGTACACTTGCAATGTATGATTTTATATACGTATAAACTTTACGATCTCGGACCGAAAGCGGCTTAGTCTTAGGTTTTTCTAGGGCTAGATTTTGAGTTTGGTGGCCATAATGTATTCTGCCACAATAGAGGAGTGGAGAAGTCTTCTTGTGAGAAATATTCATGGACTTTCTCAACTGTGTAATATCAGATACCGTAATGTGCGGTTCCCAGACTGAATGAACTGTATTCGCAGTATTGCGTCTAGCCAATGTTTTGTATGCTCTATTTCTAAATAAATAGTTATAAATAAATAAATAAATAAATAAATAAATAAATAAATAAATAAATAAATAAATAAATAAATAGTTATAAATAGTAGAAGAGAGTACAAAAGGAGACAAAAGAAAGGTAGAGCCATAGAGAAAGTGAAGGAATGAGTATGCGGAGCAAATGGTGCTCAGGGAGGGAGAAGAAAGATCTGGATGGCTTCCCTGGAAAAAAAGGAAATGAAGATAAAGGATATCTTCACGCAAAATCAAAAGTGGAAGGAGGGGCCCAGCTGGCTCAGATGACATATTCACATAGGAATCAACCCAGTTCACAAACAAATCAACCAATAGAGACTTGTTGTCAGGAGTGGGATTCACGGGTATAGCAACCAGTTCAGTGATCACACCCTTTGCGAGTGTATGCGCTCCACATTTTAAAAAGCTCTAATACTTACCTTCTACTGCAGTTCCTGTGAATAAAACAGCTGAGGCACAGCAAACCACTCTGCCAAGTGAATCAGCTGTACTCTAAAAAAATGAAATAAAGCACAGGAAAGAGGTTCGAAGCCAGCTGATTTTCGGAGCAAGGGGTTCACCTGAACCATTCCAAACCAGTAGAATCCCACCCCTGCTTGTTAGTCATTGGTGAAGCTCTGGTCTTTAGATAAGGAAGGGAAGAAAACCCTGAAAGAGGTCCTTCCTCCAAAAGAGAAGCTGTAGGTGTTTCAGCAGATCCAGGAAAAAGTTAAATCCATTCCTTTCTTTTCATTCTCTCTTGATAAGTTAGAAAAGGGGGAGGAAGCAAGAGGACAATAGCCACTGGGAAGAATATTTTTTTAAAATTTAATTTTATTTATTTGTCAAATGCTTACAACATAATAGAAATAAGAATAAATATAAGTATAAATACATGAAATAGATACTAGTAATTGGACGGTAGGCACAATTGTGCACATGCACGCCCCTTACAGACCTTTTAGGAATGGGGTGAAGTCAATAGAGGTTAGTTTGAGGGTAAAGGAATGGGGATTTGAGCATGTGACAACAGAATCAGGTGGTGAGTTCCAGACATTAACCACTCTGTTGCTGAAATCATACTTCCGGCAATCATGTTTGGAATGGTTTACATTAAGTTTATATCTGTTGTGTACTCTTGTGTTGTTGTGGTTAAGCTGAAATATTCATTAACTGGTAAGACATTGTAACATATGATTTTATGTACTATGCTTAAATCAATCTTAGCTGGCATAATTCAAAGTTGTCTAAGCCTAGAATCTCAAATCTGGTGGTGTAGGGTATTCTGTTGTGAACAGAGGAATATAAGGAGTATATTACAAGTATTTTCTTGTAAAATACTTCTGGACTTGCTCAGTTGTATTAATGTCTGATATACAGTGCAGATTCCAGACAGCGGAGCTGTATTCAAGAATTTGTCAACAAAGGTTTTGTATGTCCTAGTTTGCAAATCGGTATTATCAGAGGAGAAGATGTGGGAGGAAATCTGACACTAGGTGAATAACAGGATTATGTTGTATATACCTGTTGTAAATATCTGTTGTGAATAGTAAAAAGTATAAAAATCCCCACTGGGTTGTTACCTTTGCAAAGGACAATACACCTCCAATTCAAAAACAGACCCATCATATTGTGATAGCAAGAACAACTCTTGCCCGCTGATGATCTCTTCTGTTACTGAACCTCACATCAGCATTCTTTGCCGTTATGCTGTTTGGAAATGATGTGAAATAAGTTCTAATATGCCAGGTTGGAAAATGTTGTAGGGTGTAGTGAATCTCTCGAGATCACTTTCCAGAATCTTTGCTTCCTGGGGTTACCCAAAGTCAGTCCTGCTTCAGCCCTGATGTTCTTCAATCTTTGTAACTTATAGATATTCACTTGATCCCATCAGCTATGTTATCTCTTTGAACATATGCACAGATAATGGTGGTCATGTAGTTTTGCCGCAACAAATTTTGGATGAATGTATTGACTGGGATAATGATATATGATAACTTCTAATCTTATCTAAACCAGTTATTTCATGCCTACATTTAATATATGGAATTATATAATTCCACTTTTATGTATTTATTTTAATAAGGAGGCATCTAACCAAGTTACCTCCCAGCTAAAATTTCATGAGTTATTACTTACCTTTTTTGTTTTGTTTTGTTTTCTCAATCAGTCAAGGGTGATGATATTTCTACATTTTTTTCTATCTTGTTGCAGACCTAAATCAAAGCAAAGGAAGAATTGTAAACCTTAATTCAGTGGATATATTACAGCCTGTCTATTGAAAAATGCAACTCAATAATGTGTCTTGATTCTACCCCAAAGATTCCTAAAGTATTTTTAAAAGTGATCTATTAATTGCACCATTTTAACACTTAACAATAGCAATAACACTGATATATCACCCCATAGTATTTACAGCCCTCTCTAAGTGGTTTACAGTGTCAGTATATTTCCCCCAACAATTTGGGACCTCATTTTACCAACTTTGGAAGGATGGGCCAACCTTGAGCCGGTTAGCATCAAATTCCTGGCAATGGGCAGAGTTAGCCTGCAGTACTGCATTCTTAACCACTGCATCTCTTACAGCTCCTAAGCTGCAAAAAAATGGTAGGGTCTCTACAAAATATTTTTTCCTGGGCAAAAGTAGACATCTGCTTTTTGATTCTTGGGAGAGCTTCATATTTTAAGAAACTCTTCATTATCTGAGTCTGAACCTCTTGGAAATATTAACAGTTTTCAAACACAAAGATTATTTTACTGGTTATGAGAGCAATTGCAACTTGAAAAAACAATTTTTGAAGAGTCAGGTATCAAGTTGCTGCAAACTGGTAGTGTGGAAGGTGGTGGTAATCATATCTTTTATGCCTTTCGATGGTTACTGGGAAGGTTAGAATCATAACAGTAATTTTACTGTTTTTCAGTAAGGAATCTGTTTCTAAAAGAACCAAATATATTCATTGGCCACAAGATTTCACAGTCAACTTCCACTGGTCAGCATTTGGCTAAGGTCACCAATACTGTCCTGAAAATGGAATTTAGGCAACTATGAGAAGCAAATGATTGGTAGATAGAATCCCAGGATCACTAAGAAGTATTAGCATTAGCAATAGCACTTAGACTTATATACTGCTACATATATAAGTATATAAGCAGAGTCAGCATATTGCCCCCAACAATTTTGGGTCCTCATTTTACCCATCTCAGAAGGATGGAAGGCTGAGTCAACTTTGAGCCTAGTGGGATTCGATCTGCCAAATTGCAGGCAGTCAACAGTCAGCAGAATTAACCTGCAGTACTGCACTCCACCACCAAAGCTCAAGTATTGTAATTGTATCCACTATTTCTTCAACATATTCCTTAAGGAAATGGTGCTACAATATCTTGTCATAGTGATATCCTCCATGAATTAGTCTAATTGCTTTTTACTACATAGATTACTATGTACTACACTTACATAGATAAGTGTCTAATGCTGTTTCTTGGAGTAGTGCATTCCATAAACTAACACTGTGATGTTTACTTTTTTAATCTACTGCTAATTACTTTCAATGAATCATATCCAAATCTTCTTTTAGATTCAGTGGAACTCATTTAGATTAGCCTAAATTCTCATAATCTCAGTTAGCCTGTTTTAGATATGGTAAAACCTACAGCCAGTTGAGTATATAACTGTAAATTTTAATCTTTAAGAAAGCTGGGAGAGGAAGAAATACTTTGTATTCTCTTCATCATCTAAACCTGACTGTGAAAAGAAGCAGGTTTACTTTAATGTTTATGCCAGTAATAATCCTCTGTTTTTCCTCTTTTCCCTATTTCATTCACATAGCTTGAATGAAACAAATGCTTGCTAAAACATGATGTAAAAAATGTAAGACTTTTGGGAAAAAAATAGAAATGCTAATAGAAATACAAAAATATACTTAATTAAAAGCCGTAAGCAATGCATATGTTTCCACAAACCTTGTAATTAAGTAATAATCAACACAATTGTTTAAATATCTTGCTTTAACCACCCTGACAATTTCCATATGAGTTGAGCATAGGAGCTATCATTCACAATCCAAATCTGTAATGTGACAGGAGCAGTCATCCAGAAACAGGGCTAGCCACAGGAATAAAAAAAAAATCAAGAATTCAGGAGCAGCTACATGGCACACACTTAAAAATTGTAGTGTTTCAGTCAAGTGATTGAAGACACCATCTTGACTTTTTGGACAATCCTACTGAAGAGGCCCATGCCAACAAACCTGTAAAGTACACAGATCAAGAAAACTGTCATACAATAACACCTTAATAATATTTATTTATGCTGTATAAGAAGAATTGCAACAGATTTCTGTTTCTGCAATATTTCTGCTTCAGTATTTTAAAATTCTCTTTTAAGGACAAAGTAAAAAGTGGTTACACAGAATTGTTGCCTCTACATTGTGGTCTGCCAATCAACTATGTTAAGCTCCAATCAACTTATTCTAAAAACAAGATTCAACTTTTTCAAGCTCTACTTTTCAAAAAAGCAGTTCTATCCTATATTAACTCTGAATTGGAAAGGACCTATGGTTGAAGGTTCTGAATCCTTTCATTTTCTTTGCATAATGATCCCCAGCAAGGAAAAAAAAACTTCTAACCAAGAAGGGAATGGTTAGAGCTATTTTTTTTTCCACTATGGATAGAAACACAGCTGGGATGGGTGAGATGAGAAAGAAAACTAGCCAGAGAAAATGAAGCAGTGCCAACCTTGACAACTTTAAGACTTGTACATTTTGTGACTGGCTGAAAAATTTTGGGAATTGAAGTCCACAAGTCTTAAAGTTGCCAAGGTTGGGCTACAGTGATGGTATTTAGCCAGTTCTCACCAGTTCGGGTGAACTGGTAGCAAGGATTTGGCATGGGTCACCGAACTGGTAGTAAGTTCTGGTTGGCTATGCCCCCGAACCATTCACCTGCTCACTTGCCCCACCTACCCAATGCTTGCTCACCCTGCCCACTTGACACTTGCCCCTTAAGATATTCCTTTTTTTTTCTCCTCCCGACAATCAGCTGTTCATACAATGAGCTGTACCAAATTCCATCTTTCTGAGACCCAAGAAGGCAAAAAATGAAGGGAGGGGCGCAGCCCCACCTCCATTTTTTGCCTTCTTGAGCCCCAGGGGAGCCTTCTGAGAGCAAACCCCCACCCACCATAATTAATTATTACCACAGGCTAGCACCAGAATCTTCTTCACCCTTTTTAGTAGTTTTTTTGCTATCTCTTCCTCTATTTCTTCTTTGGCCCAATAAACACAACTTCATTTATCACACTCCTTTTATTATAAAGGTCTATGTCCTTTCATTTTAATACATATTTTTCTCTTTCTATATTTAAACAATGTTTATCACCATAGGTGCCACTTGGCGGACTATTTAGAAAGTTGGCTGTCACATAACATATTATTTAATGTTTGAGGTAAACCAGGTCAGGAAACAGATACTATAAGAACAACTAGAACTCTGTTTGTTATTATAACTTATATAACTTATAAAAGTGAAAGTGAAGATTCTTTTAACAGACTCTTGAAAGCCTGACAGAGTTTCCCCCTCTCTCCTTATAAAAAAGAGAGTCAAAATGGGACAATGTTCACTTCCTTTCTCATCCGTTTCAATATTTTTGGCTAAATTGATGTTTTTGTGAAAACTGCAATTCCTACTTAAAGGCCATCTCTGTGTTTCTCTACATTTCATTTCCCTTTTTTCTTTTTGTTAGTTGACTTAAAGGTGAATGGTTTAATTAGCTAATATCATATTATTATATGTGTAAAATTAGTTTTTATTAATATACAAAAGTGGCATATGCATACAATAAATGTGCAAGAAAAACAGTTCCACAGATAAAGCAAAATTTTCATTAATTCAAAATAACCTAGGAAAGAATTTTTTAAAAATCACACAATGTCAGAGGGCAGAGAGGTAATCATTTAATCTTTGGGGGTTAAATCTTCCAAAATATCAGTGTGGTTTCTGAGATTGTCTTAAGTGTTCCTCCAAGTGTCTTGGCTTCCATCTTGGACACGTCTGATGTAAAAACAAATTAAAAACTAATTAACTAATTAATATCTTTGTTTGAAGGTACACAGCTAAGACTCTTAAAATAACAATTTCTTAAGAAGGGAGTAGACCACTGTTTTTATAAGAGCCAAAAAAACCTCCATCCCAGCTCTCAAGGAACATGTGCCACCACACAGATCTAAACACATGACTTCTCCCTGGTGCATTGATCTACCAGGAAGTGTGTGGATTTAAAATACAAGTAGCCCCACCAATCGCCTAAGGATCCATCATCTTATTCAGGACTAACAGATTCAAAGACATCTAAGATAACTAGAGAAGTTCATTTCTCAATCAACTTTGTAGGGCTTGCATAGCTGGAATTCAACTTAGATCAGATTTTCATCTGCCAGATGTTAAGCCTAAACCTCACAGTAGTACAGCGAAGCTTCTCTTACCCTTTATTACCCTGGAAGAACTCAGGTGCCTTGAACAATTCTACTGGCCAGCAATCAGCAGATCCAAAAAGTAAAGAAAAATAATTATTTGACTTCCAGTCTCTTTAAATATATATATTCTCTTGATGTTATATATGCATGAAATTAATTAAATGTCCTATATTCCCTATATTTCTATATTTACACATTTACTTCCTCGGGGCAACTGAAGATGGTCAGGATTTTCAAATCAATTGTCTGGCTAAAGAGGAAGAATATTTTGCAGAATTAGAAGACTGACCAGAGATGACATCTGGACTTTTGTTATACAAATGCAAACTAAGAAGAAGGTGCCATTCAGAAATGCAAAATCTGATGGTAATCAAAGAATATGCATTATCTATTTTGCATATTGCAATTTTTTTCCTAAACCATTTTGACTGCCAAAAATCCACCCAACATTTCTATTGAGGATTTGTTACATTTCTTTGCAGAATCTTCTTGGCAAAATTTTCAGTGTCAATTTTAGACAAAGTACAAATGTAACCCCAACAACCCCTGAACATTTCTTATATGAAAATAAAACAGCTCACAGATATTATTCTGGCTGGTATAGTTCTAAACTTTTATATTTATTGGAAAATTATTTAGAGGGTCATTGCTACTGAAAAGATACGAGCAGATTTCTTTTTGAAGAAAATCAGAATGAAGTTATAGATATAAAAAATATTAGATGTTCAAACTTCTATGATTTGAGCAAATGACAGCAGCTTCTGCTACCACTTGAAATTAGTAATAAAGCAGAATAGTTCAAAAAGCTCAACAACTAGAGTAGCATAGCTCCTGTTATGTATATGGAGATTCTCAGTCATCCAGCTCATGGTTGTCCCAAACATGCCTTTTTAAGAGGCAGCTGGACTTTCTGGTTTTTATTTGAAGAAGAATATTCTGCAGAATTAGAAGACTGACCAGAGATGACATCTGGACTTCTGCTGTACAAATGCAAACTAAGAAGAAGGTGCCATTCAGCAATGCAAAATCTGATGCTTCTCATCCAAGAAGCTTCTTCAGTTCCCATTATGTAGTTCAACAGGAAAGTTTTGATTCAATCACAAATGATATTTCGGTCGTTTTTGTCTCTATAGTATAGTCCTATTACAAATTCCATATTCAGAAAATCAGAAAACAGATATTCATGTTTCATTTTCATTTCTTTCAGTTTCTTTCACAAGAATGGTTATGAGGCATGATCTTGTGATAACATGAAAGAACAAGGGCTCAGACAGATCATCTACCGTCATATTTTTCTTTCTAGAAAAATTGGGTCTTTGCTTCTTAACCGATAGGATGATACAGCAACCCAATGTGCCTGTCTTTTGTGTCAAAATGTTCTCTGAGCCTGGTTTGCTAAGACATCCAGAGTCACTTATGAAAAGTTTTGCAATATTGTTTTGTTCTTCTGGGTCCATTGAGTCAACCCGTAAGAACCATGGAACTTTGGGGGCAATTTTCAAAAGTGGCTAACAAGTAACTTTTTCTTAGGACTGACAGGAAAACCAGGCAAACTCACCTAGTTAGCTTGCATGACTCATATAGGACTAGAATTCATGATCTCCCAGCTTCTAATCCAGTTCCTTTAACCACTACACCAAACTGGCTCTCTAATGCTATATGAAAAGAACTAATTCTTTGCCCTTTGTCCTGTGACTACCTTTTCCAGCAATATCACTAGCACCAGTAGCACAAAGAGTAGTGGGATCTGCCTGATTTAAAGGTGGCAGCCCAGAACATTCTTCCTCCTCATGAAACCTGATTAAAATCTGTGGCATTTTATATTCTGAGCTTTTTCTGAATGACTGCTTTAGCAGCATGAGGTGAAATTATAGTGAAAATGTGGGTACAACTGCCTGGTGTTATTGATTCCAGTCAACAAACCGGGCAGTGTAATCTGTCTGCTTTTGTTCCCTTCACTTGGGGGTGTGTTCTCATTAGCCCCCCATGAACAGTCAACCTGTCAGCAGGTCTGCACTTCAACTGCCCGACCTCTGGCTTCAGCTCATTCTTCCACAAATTAATTTCCCAAATTGACAAATTAAAGTGCACAGTATGTCCAAGGTCAACAAATCACACTGGGTTCTGGTAAATGTCAAGCAGAACTGGGCAGGAGAAGGAAAGGAAGAATGAAAGCAGAAGACTGGAAGAAAAGTTTTATAGTCGATTGATTTGTCCCTTTGACATAAATGTGAAGAAAATGCATGAAACTTGCTATCAAGGCATTTTAAAGTATGATTGCATAACACATATCCTATCAAAATGACCAACTCTTAGTTTGCTTTTGGCTTCATTATTTTATTCTTAATTCACATGCTATGTTTTAATGCAGGTACATCTTCCATAAGCCACATTTGTAAGCCATTTTGAATGCTTCATAGAAAAGTGTCCCACAAACATAACATTCAAAGTGTTCATTCTTCCCAGTGAATCCAAGGAATTGTTATCTTGTAAATCAGAGTGAAAGGGGAAGCAGAGATCTCAGAAGACTCTGCACTTCAACAGACTAGGATTCTTTAAAGGATGTAATCACTATCCTGAAGTTTGGAGCCTTTTTATCAATCTATTTACAATTTGTTGCCTGACTATCACAGGTCTATTTAAAAACAATACTTATGCTGAAAAAGTAAAAAAAGAAAAGATCCAAACAATCTGATCAGTCCTGGTTCATTGATAAGACCACAGAAGGAAAACATTCCTGCTGTTGCTGCTCCTCCATGTTAATTGCTAAAAACAGCATATAAAAAAGGGTGATTAAACCCTGTTAAAAATTAGTTTAAAAGGCCTAAAATAATTAAAATATTGAAACATTAAAACTATATAGATTAAGAATTTAAAAACTGAACTGAACTAAACTCTTGTTTTACATGATGGCTGCTATAAATCTATTTACAGGTAGTCAGGGGTGGGTTTCTACCGGTTCTGTCTACCTCTGTAGAACCGGTAGCTCGGAAGAGCAACAGACATAGAATCGGTTCTATGTCTGCTGCTGTTTTTGCGCACCAGCCTGCCCAGGCTCTTACCTGACCTTTATTTCCTGTTATTTTGAACTTCAGCTACCATGCGAGGCACAGCTGCAGTTAAAAAAGCAGGAAAAAAGTGCTTTTTCAAAGGCTGCTTCTCTGCACGTAGCGTGCTGATGACGATTTACAGGCCCACGTGGGCAGCAGGCAGGGAAGCACATCGTAAATCACCGAACCTCATAAACCCTGTCAGATCCCACCCCTGCAGGTAGTCCTTGACTTATCGACACAATTGAGCCCAACATTTTTGTTGCTAAGTGAGATATTTGTTAATTGAGTTTTGCCCCATTTTATCACCTTTCTTGCCACACTTGTTAAAAGAATCACTGCAGTTGTTAAGTTAGTAACACGATCATAGAATGAATTTCTTACTAACTTTGCTTGTCAAAAGGTTGCAAAAGGTGATCACATGACCCCAGGTCACTTCCATTGTTATAAATATGAATCGGTTGTCAAGCATCTGAATTTTGATCACATGACCATGGAGATGTTGCAACAGTCATGTGAAAAATAAATGCCCACAAGTCAATTCTTCAGTGCCATTGTAAATTGGAATAGTCACTAAATGAATTGTTGTAAGTTGAAGACCACCTGTATATCTGTTTGCCTATCTGATTGTCTTTCTGTCTGTCTATCATCTCTATACAAATAAATACTTTCTTCATACAATGTATTTCATCCCACAATGCCCTTGGCTATATATAATATAATATAGCCAAAGAAAGAATATATAAATAGCCTAAGATTTTTATTTCCCCAAACTGCATCAAGGGTTTCTTGAAATGCAAATAAGGAGAACTTTACCTTCTTGTAGTAAGTTGACAATGCAACAAAATCATGTTTATCCAAATCAGTTTATCTGTATATTTCATTATATTCCTTGGAAGGAGCATTACTTTAATTGAAGAGGCAACTGTAAATTAATTGATTGATTGATCAATTGATGTAGCAATGCTGTATTAACTGGGTACTATATATAGTACCTTTTTGTAATTAATTATATGGTAGAATCAGAATTAATTCTTTTTGTGCTATGTAACAAGGTTACAATCCATAAACAATGCATATTGAAGGACTTTCCCTGATATGACAACCTCAAAAAGACTATGCTTCAGAATTTATTCTATGGATCTGAGTGAAATAAAGATTAAAGACAGACAATAATGCTTTGCAGCAATACAGAGAGCTTCCCAGATCTTAATCATTCCACATTTTTCATGTGATGGGGTTCAAAGTGTGATTTTTGATTTTAATGTGATATCAAGCATAATGAAGGAAGCGAACCTGAGAGATCTGATTGCTCATCTGACCTTAGTCAATAGGGTTTCCATTGGTTGTGTGGGCAATATAATTTATTATCATGCTAAAGCCTATGTCACAGTGAACCAACGGATGCAAAGAGGATGTAAAACGGACAAAAAACCCTTGCCATCGGTTCGAAAACGCGATGTACTCACTGCCTCCGTTTTGCTTCCTCTCTATCCATCCAGCTCCGTTTATTGACGTTTCATCCGCCTCCAAAGTTTTGGGCTGCCTAAAACTTTTGTGTGGGAAATGTATCCAGTTCGTTCCGTTCTGCATCTGCTACGCATCTGTTACGCATCCGTCACGCATCCGCTATATTCCGCTAGGCCATCCGCTGCGCATCCGCAGGCAACTCGCATCCGCCCAGACGCAGGGAGGAAGCGGAACGGATGCGGAACGGATGCAGAACGGATGCAGCATGGAAACAAAGCGTTTTAAAATGGAAAAAACGTTTTGCAGAGGGGAACCTATCTCGGATATTAAGGATGCCTAGAGGATGCCTAGAGGATGCAAAGGGACACCTATACATGCCTATAAAAAAGAGGAGAGCAACACATCTGGATCTCACTTTCAGAACAGCAGCCCAGCGGTGTGGACCTTCTGCAGCCTTCATCTGCCTCTTCCTCTTCCACAGCATCCAGTCATGTCCAGCGTGGATTGTAACAAACTCCTTTCAGCAGCCACCATCGTTCTGCAACAGTGCGAAGCCATCTGCAGGCTCTGTGAACTCTACTGCGCAGAAGAAAAGGAGCCACCAAAAAGAGTCTGGATCCGAAGATGGTTCGCCAGAAGAGCAGAGGACGGACTGTACAACAAGCTGATGGCGGAGCTCAAACGAAGACACTCGGGCGTTCCAGAACTTCATGAGGATGCCTCCAGCCATGTTTGAGAAGTTGTGCAGCGGCTGACACCCAGGTTGACCAAGGCAAACACCAGCTTCCGGGCCCAGCTGGACCTGGCCTCAAGGTGGCACTCACTCTTGCGCCACCTAGGCCTCAGGGACCTCCTACAGGAGCATGCAGTACGGCTGGAGGGTGCCACACAACACCATCAAGCATTGTGGTCAGAGAAGTGGTGCAGGCATCATCGAAGAATACAAGAGGAGCTCCTCCAGTACCCCTCCACATGAAGAAGGATGGAAGAAAGTTGCAGAGCAGTGGTATCAGAAGTGGAACTTACCGCACACCGTTGGAGCCATAGATGGCAAGCACGTGGCCTGCAAAGCTCCACCCAACTCAGGGTCCACTTATTTCAACTCCAAGGGCTTCTTCAGCATCTTCCTCTTCGCCATGGTCGATGCTGACTACAAGTTCATGTACATTGATGCTTCAGGCAACGGCTCATCTTCAGATGCCCAGGTTATACAACGCCAGTCACCTCAAGAGGGAGGTGCAAGGCAACCTCATCGTGGGCTTCCCAGATCCAGAACCCCTGCCAACGACACACAAGATGTGCCCTACTTCATCGTGGGGGATGACGCCTTCTCCCTCACAACCTACCTCATGAAGCCCTACACTTCAGACTCCTCACCTTGTGAAGAGAGGATCTTCAACTACAGGCTGTCCAGGGCAAGACGGTGGTGGAGAACGCCTTTGGCAACCTGGCCAAACAGGTTCCAGGTACTTCTCACCACCATGCGCATTGCCCAGAGACCGTGAGGAGGATCATGGAAGCTTGCTGCATCCTGCACAATCTCTATGCGGCACACCGCCTACCCAGTCTTGCAGAACAGGCTCGCCCCCCCCCCCCCCCCTCCCCCCCACCCCCTGGAGCTCCACACAAGCGCAATGCGGGACATAGGAGCCTGGGGAAATGGAGGCAAGGCGCGAAACACTGATCGACACTGGACGGATTGTGCAAGGCCCCAACAGAGGCCTCACATGAAGCGAAGTAGCAGTGCAACCTCTTGCAGGACAATGGTGCAACTCCCCCAGCTGGAGCAGTGGAGTGGCAAGACAGATGGTACATGCTTAAATGGATGCTTCCTTCCGCCTGTCTTCATCACACAGATGAGATTGGCCATGTATTTTGGGTTGGCCTACAAAATGAACAGGCGTTTAATAAAGAGTTGTGGTTTATGTTGACATGTGTGGATAATTATTACATTATTATTGATAATAAAGGGCCGTAGGTGTGGCACCTGGGAGGGGGGACCATTACAGTCCCACTATGCTTGCACTGGAGGTTTATCTTATCCACTGCTATTTCCTAACCCATCCACAGCTATTACCCATCCCACAGGTTATCCTAACCCATCCCAAAGCTATCCTTACCCATCCCACAAGCATGCAAAGGCTTAAACCATTTCTAAAAGTTTCCAGCAAGACTTTATTAAAAAAAAGAAATGAAGCAGTGTGGTGAATCATAAATAGACTTTAATTAAACAACAAGCTATAAAGACAAAAATGAGTCTCTGGTACTTCCTCTGGTCGTTCAGTCCCAGGGGTGAAGGGTGCAGTGGCTGTGAGGTGGCTGGTGCTGGAGTGCTTGTCATCAGCTCCTCCAGAAGCAGAAGCAGCAGAAGCCCCAGACCAGAAGAGCGAGCCCGTGCTGCAGAAGCCCCAGGAGAACCAGAGTGAGGGCCAGGGGGCGGGAATGGTAGCCTGTCGCCTCTTGCCAGGGCTGCAGCAGATGGCTGAGGCTTGCTGTGCTTCCGCATGGTTGTGGGGTTGCTGGCTGCAGAGAGGCTGGCAGGAACCAGGCTGGCAGGAAGGCTGGCAGGAAGGCTGGATATGCAGGCAGGAAGGCTGGCAGGCAGGCAGGCACCAAGGCTGGCAGGCAGGCAGACAGCAAGGCTGGCAGGAAGGCTGGCACCAAGGCAGCACCAAGGCTGGCAGGCAGGCAGGCTACCAAGGCTGGCAGGAAGGCTGGCAGGCAGGCAGATTCAGCAAGGCTGGCAGGAGGCTGGCAGGGAGGCTGGCAGCAAGGCTGGCAGCAAGGCTTGCAGGCCAGACATGCAGACAGGACAGGCAAGGTAGTCGATGTGTCTGGAAGCAAGGTCTTTTCCTCTGAATGGCGACCTGCTTCCGAGCTGCTTCCGTTATATCCGCGGGGCTGACGCAATTCATCCTCCCGCATGCGCAATTAACGCTCGCATTCACTAGGCTTCCGCTCTGCATCCGCTGGCATCCGCTGTATCCATTCCGCGTCCTTTTTGCTGTGGCCCCCGGAAGCCCTGCGGATGTGCCATCCGCTTCCCATCCGCTTCCATCCGCTGGCTTCCGTTCCACATCAGCTTTGCATCCGTCCTGCGGTCCTCCCCGCGTCCGTGTTATCCGCTCCGGTTATGCAAATTTTTGCCCCTTTGAGACGCGCGATAACAACGGATGGAACATTTTGCTCGTCCGCTGTGTCCTTTTTGCATCCGTTGGCCAGTGTGACATGGGCTTAAGTCTGGTCCATGGATGAGTGCTGCTACTACTACAGGTGCCACATCCATGTTTTTTGTGATATTAAAAGAGTGGGTTCTTTGAAAGTTTCATATTTAAACTATAATTTTAATGATGTGTGGTAAAGTATGAAAGAAGATTTGCACTTCTGTACATTGTACAATTCTGTAGTATCTAAAAATAATGAGATTCTGATTTAGAATTACATAAAACAATAAATCATTTATTTCACCTCCTTCCACACATATATTTTGTCCGTTTCCTTTACAGTCCTTCATACCCTTCTGAAAATATTACATAATCCTTAAACCATTCAATGAGTGTTTGCTTTTATTGCTTTCCATTCTCCTTTGCTTCTTTTTTTATGGCAGTTAACTCTGCAGCATCTTGCTGTATCAAATACTGTATATAATACTGCCAGTGTAAAATTTCTCCCATCAAGTGATCACACTGAAAATGTCTTATTATTGTTATTTAAAATACTAATTGATTCTCCAGGTCCAGGGTCTGTCTACTTGTAAGGCATTCCAGGGTTTTGGGAACATGAACAAGCACATGCTCTGGCACCAGCTGTCTTTAAGCTTAAATCTAGCCTTGACCAGAAGACTGGCATTAGATAACTTCTCATTTTACATGTTATCATTTTTATATCAACATTCCAAGCCTCTGAAGCTGTTGGCTTCTCAGGAGCAGATCTGAGGAATTAAAAACTAAATCTTTCTTTACCCTCATCTTTTCCCCTTTTCTTTCCATTTTTTTAATAAGATGGTGGCATAAGTTAATTTAATGCAAAAGCCTAAATCTTTTTACATGATAGAGCAATATCATGGATTTATTTTGAAAGCTACAAATATGAATATATTGTTGTTTTATTAAGAATGTATTAAAAGTTAAGGTCTTTAAGATGATAATATGATCTTAGTTAGCATGCTTATAGTAATTATCTACCAATAGAAGAGAATGTAGCCCAGGGTTGAACTCTGAAGGCCTTGGTGTTCTGAATTGTGAAGGCCTCGGTGTCCTCTAAGCTTGGCTGTTTGCTTGCAGATTTTTCATTAGGTGCACATTAGGTTCACAGGGACAGATAGTTTCAAGTGGGAAATTGTGAGCATCCTAGACTAAGTGAAATCCAAAAACTCTAGGGAATTCCTGGAATCTTGGCACTCAGACAAATCAGCCATTAAAAAATACATACACACCATTCAAACTAGATAAGAAAAAGGATAAGAAAAGAACAAAAAGACCAGGACACATTTTCTTTAGCAGCTGATAAACAAATAAACAGGGATTAACAGAAGACAAACAATCAAGAAGAAAACAATACTCCAAACAAGGGAAAACCAATCACCAAATCACACTCACATCAACACTTACAGGATAAGCTACTATATGTAAACAGGGAGCAAATCCCCACACTTACTAGCACTAATGATGGTACCTAGTCAGATAATCAACATCAAGGACTCCTCAGAAGTTATCTAATTAATGAAATGGCAATCCTAGTGAAGCTGATAGAAGGGGAAAAGGAAGGAGAAGAAGATATTGGATGGAGCTGATGAATGGGATCCGAGAAATTCTAAGGAAGTCATTGGATGAACTAGAAGTTATTACTAGAGATATGTTGAGATGGAGAACTTTCACCCTTCCGTGCACCCTTTGTGCAACTAATGAAAAATCTGCAAGCAACACCCAAGCTTAGAGGACACCGAGGCCTTCTGTTCACCTGGAGCTGAATCCAACTTGATGACATTCATGTTAATTAATAATACAGCAATATTTATTTATTTGTTTGTTTATTTATTTATTTATATTTCATATTTCTTAACTGCCCATCTCCTCAGAATCCGTGCCAACTGCAAACAATTAATGTTTCCAGATCAAAAGTATCTGCTCTCCCAATATACTGGAAAAAATAAAAATATATTATTTTGAATAATAAAAAGAATATTCCTTTGATTTCCAAATAAGGAGATGATGTAGAGTAATACATTTACACTGAAACAGAAAGAGATGCTTCAATTCAGAAATAATACCAATCAGCAGAATTTTACCATGAATTTGTAGGAGATAATTTAATAAAACACTCCTGAAAGATGTTTAAGACTCTCATCAAGCACTGAATCAGAGTTCTTAGACTTTTGTAACAGATACCACTTCTTTTTTACATTAAAGCATGCTTTAAAAAAATATGTTGGAGCCAAAAGCTCTTTTCAGCCATTTACCAGAAGAACATCTGGAGGAGCAACTGAGACAAATGCTCTAGTTCAGTGGTTCCCAACTTTTTCAGTCCACCACCCCCTTGGTGCTATAAACTCATCCTCAGTGCCCCCCATCCAGGGCTGGGATTCAAATTTCTGTGGGCATGGCCTAATTTGAGAGTATGGTTTGCTGATCACATGACTGGGTGGGCGTGGCTTGATGGTCACGTTACCGGGTAGGTGAGGTTTGGTGGTCATGTGACTGGGTGGGCGTGGCCAGGTGTCTGTGGTCCTCACTTAATGGCCGGTTGTTTAGCAAGTGTTCTAATTTATGACTGGCCTCCCCAGAGCTACTTGACCTGTTTTTGGAGTTTTCACAGCCATCCACACATATACATCACACACTCCTTTCCAATCCTGCTGGAGCAGGTCATTGGACTAGAATTGGCAAAGCATCTCTGATCATTGATCTAGTATGGATAGAATCTAATCAGAGATGCTTTTGCGATCCTTGTGGTTTTTTATTTTGTATCATTTATTTATGTTGCTGAATTGCATTGACAGTGTGTCCCTTTGTGCATAGCCCAGAAGCTTTTGTGACTGTTTGCAGCAAAAATTACTAACCTCTGGCTTTGCTCTACTTTTCAATGTGCTGTCCACCCCATTGAGTCCCGCTGTTCTGAGGGACCTGCCCAAGCAAGTCTGAGTGGAGCAGTGTACCAATCAATGGGGTGAGCTGAGAGAGGGAAAGAGAGGAGAGAAAAGAGAAAGAGAGAAGGAAGAAAAAGAAAGAGAAAAGGGACAAAGAAAAAGGGGAGATGGAAGGAAGGACAGAAAGAAAAAGAAATAAAGAAGAGAGAAGGAGGGAGGGAGAAGATAATTGAGATAGTCCAATCACCTGTTACAGCAGGGTTAGAAGGGAGTGTGTATGTGTGTGTGTGTGTGGTTCTCCTTTGTAATTTACCAGTACATTTTGTTTTGCCTTCTTCAGAATTGGTACTGTAATACATTGGGGAAAAATAATTTTTTAGGTAGAGATTTGGTCCAATGGATCCTGTTTTAAAAGCCTCAACAAAATGTGAGAGCTTTCCTGATAGTCTTGACCATGTTTGTCCACAAAACCTTAACAGAAGCCAAAGATGTTTCAATGTGGAAAAAGCCTCAGTCTAACTACTCTCTCTCTCCTCCTCCTCTCTCCTCCCAGACTGGCTTTGCTCTACTTTCCCATGTGCCTGCAGGGCCGACTCGAACATGGGATGGATGGATAGATGGATGGATGGATAGATAGATAGATAGAGAGGTAGTAGATATGACAATAAGTAAGGTAGATAGGTTGATAAACTTAGGTAGGTAGGTAGCAGATAGCGCAGGCAAAGCAGGCAGAGAAGATAGACAGACAGATTATTGTTTGGATGTATGGATAGGTGTACTGGATATGCTAGGTAGGCTAAAGTCATATTAGGTAGATAGGTGTGCTAGTAAACAAAGACAGACAGGAGAGCAGCAAGTGAAGTAGGTAGCGCAGGAAGTAGCAGCAGGCAGACAGACCTTTTGGATGGGTGATGAATGGATGGACAGACAACGAATGGACAGACAGAATGCAACAGCGCGGCACTTGGGAAAAGCGAGTGGTGGCAGCTTTCCCAACGTGCTGCCGCATTCAAGGTACTGGCTCCGGTCGGTACAAGAGTCAATGGGCCTGCAGGGCCGATGCCTCAAACGCCCTCCTGCTACCTCTTACTGCCCCTCTGCTGGGCCCCTTGGGATGCTAAGAGGCAGCAGGGGGGCGTTGTGGGCACAGCCCTGCAGTCTCATCCATTGACTGTTGCACCGCTCCAGAGCCAGGGGCCTCAAACACCCCCTGCTGCCTTTAGCTGCCCCTCTGCCAGCCCCTTTGGGGACGCTAAGAGGTGGCAGGGGGGTGGCGCCTTGAATGCAGACATGATGGCATGTAAAATGCTACCGCTGCTGTATTTGAGGTGCCAACTCTGGAGCAGTGCAATAGCCAGCACCTTGAACACCCCCTGCCGCCTCTTAGCGCCCTTCTGCTGGCCCCCTTGTGGAAGCTAAGAGGTGGTGGGGGGCATTCAAGGCACTGACTCTGGAGCAGAGCAACAGTCAATGGGTGAGCCTGCAGGGCCATCACCTCGAACCGTGGGCGAGCCTACAGGGCCGTCACCCCTGCCACCTCTTAGCATCCCCAAGGGGACCAACAGAGGGACTCTAAGAGGCAGCAAGGGGTGTTCAAGGCGCTGGCGCCGGAGCAGTGCAACAGTCAATGAGTGACCCTGCGGGGCTGGTACCTCAAATGTCCCCCTGCCGCCTCTTAGCATCCCCCTGCTGGTCTCCTTGGCTCTTAGTGCTCCCTAAGGCATCCCACCGCCCCCCAGGGGGCGGTACCACCCACTTTGGGAAACACTGCTCTAGTTCTACTCTCTCCACTCGAAATGACTGAAGAGGATTAAAGTATTACAAAAATGTATTTAAACAAGTGAACATTAGGCTTTAGGTCTACATAAGAACATTTTCAGTTACTGCTACCCAATGCCATACATGCATACAAACATACATACATACATACATACATACATACATACATACATACATATCTACATACCTACCTACATACATACAATTTTATTAAGAATTTTTAAAACCAAGATAAAAACTTATCCAGACTAATATAAAGAGGGGGAGGAAAACATCAAACAAGAATATAAAAGCTCAAAAAGGATAGAAAAATGTTACCAATAAGGCAGATGATAATATGTTGAAAAAAATATCTCTATGTTAGAAAACAACTGTGTAATTTATTCCACATTGACAAAAGATTTCAAAGTGTTCACAGCAGCCAAAGAGCGGTTTCAGAAATTGAGGTTTACTCAATTTCCATGTATGATAAAGGATCAAGCAACATGTAGTCATTTATTTACATAGAAATTGCTTACTCTGATTTTGAAGTTCTGATTTAACAGAGTATGATCAGGAAAGCATTTCTGATCAAGGTGTGTTCATGCAGAGGGCACATAAAAATGTAAAGATGGCACATGCCACCATGCAACCAAACTCTGCAGCTTCAGTAATGTGGTAAAAACCACAATCTTTACTTTTTTGTTGACATTAATTTCCTGATGTGTAACTTTTCTGCAATGGGCTGAGGGACCATGCTACAGGTTGCCACCAACTAGTGGTAGAGGTAGCAAGGACCCATGAGCAGGAATGCTCAGTTGCAATCCTCTCATTCTGGCCAGAGCCAGTTTGGTGTGGTCATTAAGACATCATGCTAGAAACCAGGAGACAGTGAGTTCTAGTCCCACCTTAAGCACAAAGCCAGCTGGGTGTGGCCACTCACACTCTGTCTTAGGAAGCAGGGCAAGGGCTAACCACTTCTGAAAAACCTTGCCAAGAAAACCGCAGGACTAGGCTAGGCTCTTGCCAAGAATGAGAACTGACTTGAAGGCACACACAAATACACACACACACACGCACACACACACAAAGTACAAACTACCTTCTACATCTTCATGTCAGAATGACTGCTTCCTTGTAATTATTAGGAATGAATAAATTGTACTTTTCTGAAGAATCTTCAGAGAGTTTAGTGATATATAAGGCTAAGAGTGTATAAGTTAGATTTCATTCCGTGAAAAAATAAACCTGAAAGTAGATCAGACCATTACCCAAATGTTGAAGAAGTAGAAACCACAAAGACAAAGAAGAATGGATGCCCATTATGATGCTATGTAACTACCATCTATTTTGTGACGCTATATATGTTTTATTTTTTCATGGGTATAAACTACCTAGAATCTGTGGAATGGACAATATACTGTATATCAACATGCATGAATAAATAAACAATAAACCACCAATAAACCATAATTATTTGAAATGTATCATGCTTTGGAAACTGCCCTGATTCACATCCTGCATTCAGTGGGCCTTTGCATTTCATTTTTCTTCCTAACTTTCACGTTTTGCTATCAAACTGCTAGATCTAATGTGAGTATATTGCATTCACATGGGACTTTGGGTGATCAGGAAGCAGTCATATGGATGACTAGAGGCACATATTCATCTAAATGTGAAGACTGGGGCATTGGAATTCTGTTTCCCCTTCCACACATTTGATGTCTGCATTGCATCTTATCCTCCAAAACATATTCCATGCATTTCAGTGGAAATAAATAGTCATGTTTGTTCTGGAGAGAGGATGATCTAAATCAGGGCTGTCAAACTCCCCTCTGGCCATGCCCACACCTAGTTTAGCAAAGGAGGGAAAAGTCCCAATATGGCACCTGATGCTGCCACAACAATGTGAATTTGATACCCCTGATCTAAGTAATTATGCAAAGGAGCAAAGGTTCAGATTTCAATATCTAATTCTAACATCTAATTGATATTTCATGACAGAAAAGAGTCTGATTTTAAAGAGCAAAATGGGGGAACTCACTCTCTCATCTCACGTAGATCACCAACCTTCAGAATAATATCACTTTTTTCCCCAGTGTTGCAAAATTATGCATTTAGAACTTCAGCTTTGTTGGGGAGAGGGGAAACAAAATAAGCTTACCAATCCAATTGATTGTATTTATTTTCAAATTGACTTATGAGTTATGCATTTTTGAAAATCATGCCTATTCAAACATACATAGTGAAGAGAATCATTGGCTAAGATTTTACCAGTTCTGGATAGAAGCAATCTGCTTTGGTTCAAGTAGAAAGCAATGATGCTTCAAACATTTATTTTCTGATTTTCTTTTCTGTTTCTTTTCTGCTCCGAAAAGCCTCATGTTTTCACAATGCTACTTAGAGACATGTATGCGTTTACATACTTTTGCAAACCCCAACAGAAATAAAACAAATATGTGACTTTGGAATGACATAGAACATTCCAAATTCAATTGTCAGTACAGTTTAAACACACCGTCCATAGCAGGTGTTTTATGGATGAACCTACAATACCAGGAGAGGGAATATGACACACATTTCACAGCAGGCGAGTAGTTCTCCTTTTATTATATAACAACAGAAATCTGGGTAATTCAAAGAACAACACTAAGGACTGGTTTAGTTAAGAGCTTCACTTATTCAGCTGCTGAGTAAGGTGCCTGGTGTGAAAATGTCACAAATGGATGATCATTAGTTTTAGCTTGTTGACAGCATGAGTTATGGCTGACATAACTAATGGAATTTCATGCAAAAAAATGCATAGAGGAGTGATGGGGAACACACTGCTACAGAAAGAGACTGGAACAATTCAAATTCAAAACAGGGCTTCCTACTTCAAGTACTAAACTGCATAGGCGTTGCCTAATAACATTTATAAACATTTTTTTTTCCAAAACAAAGGCATTATGTAAAATGTTTGTTTCTCTTAACCCCACTGACAATTCTTCCAGTGAGCTCTAATGTCATTAAGACTCACAAAAATCACCTTCTTTATTTCATATTTATATCTTCTTAGTATGTGGTTTCAGTTTCCAATAACATTTCTGGTTTTAAGTATGAATCGCTCCATCAACATGTGACCAAACTAGTCTTTCCTCCCCCCCACCTCCCCAAATCTGGCTTGCTGGCATGGTCTTGCTTTTATGAAATAGTATTTCAGGAACCCATTAAGTAATTACAGAAATGCTCTGCTCTGCTCTTTAACTCAGTAAATGGCTGTTAGCTGTTTTTCATTGTGGTTTCTTTTAGTTTTTTTAAGAGTAAGCAAAATACGGACTGTGAAACAATTGCAGGAAGCCCGAAAACAGAAATATGTTATCCTTCACTATGGGGTAGGTGCTCTAAGAGCAAAAGGAAGGCCACTCATTTCTCAAATAAGTTCCACACAGCATCAAGGAATTGTTTATTTATTATTTATTAAAATATTTTATTTATTAATTTGTTTGCCGCCTGTCTCTCCGCTGATTATATCCTGAAATAAGGCAAAGCAAGGTCCTTGTTGTCTTCATCTAAGAACCTTGATTTAAGAACTGCCAGAGTGTCCTTTGACCAGGTTTAAAAAGCAGAAGGCACCTGCTGTCTTGTCATGGCCCTATTTTATTGGGGATTTCGTATGAATTGCCTTATTGTTGCCCAATAATCAAGTGCTTTCAAATGGTTTTCAATAACAACTGCTCCAACAGGACTTGGTATCACTTGGTATTACAGACAGAATAACAGAGTTGGAAGGGACCTTGTAGATCATCTAGTTCAACCCCCCCACCCACCCAAGCAAGAGACCCTATTGTCAGATGGCAGTCCAGTTTCCTCTTGAAAGCTTCCAGTGCTGAAGCTCCCACAAGTACTGAAGGCAAAACTATTCCACTGGTTGATTGTTCTCACTGTCAGAAAATTTATCCTATTTCTAGGTTGAATCTCTCCTTGTTCAGTTACCATCCATTATTCCTTGTCTGGCCTTCAGGTGCCTTGGAAAATACTTAAATCCACCCCTTCTGTCTGTAGCAGCTCCTCAAATATTGGAACACTGCTATCATGTCTCCCCTGGTAGAAAGAGGGCAATGCATTGCTTTGAAGAGCCATAGGAATCTGAAAAGCCTTCTGGTAGAAAGCAACCCCAGTTTGAAAAAGAATGTCCCCCATAGTACAGTTGGTATAAAGATGAAGAAGCATAAGGACTCGGAAGAGTTGGGATCCTAGAGTTACTCATCCATTGGGAGTACCTAGATCAGAAATGGTCACCTGGTCAGTCTTCCCCACTGTTTTGAGAAGAATTGTCATTTCTATTTATTTTACACTAAAGCCATAATGTATTGCTATTACAACTGAATGACAGCTTGCACATGTTATGGATATGTGTGTCTCCTGTTTGATAATAAGTAAGTCACCATACCATGGTCTCAAGAGCCATTTGAAGCCAAGTTTGTAGCATTAAATCCCTTTGTAACCGTAACACTGTCCTGATATGCCTATAACTACTTGAAATAAATATATATAGATATATCAAAACCAGCTTGCTGCAATGGTTAGGTATAAGGCTAGAAATCATGAATTCTTGTCCCACCTCAGGTATAAAGCCAAACAGGTAATCTTATTTTAACTGCACTCTCCTGTCCCTCCACACCTGTTTCCTAAAACAGCAGTGCCTTTTCCTGGCATTAATTTTGCATAATCCATATAATAACCTTGTAGGAATAAGGTAGGAATAAGCAATAGCCATTGTGCTAAGCTTAATTTATTTTACAACTGAGGATTTGAAGTCTCTCTGATTCAAATCTGGCACAGAAAGTTGGCTTGTCTTATTTTAAATACTATTTGGCATGCATAATAATTTTCTATTACAGAATACAATCTCAAGAATGTTTTCCTTTGACTATTAGCTCCCCCCCCTCCAAAAAAAAGTCCTTTGTTGATTGAAATCTTTCATATAATTTTGGCTTGAGTTATGCAGTGAACTCCTGACAGCAGGAGTTCTGACTGCATTCGCAAAGAAGAAGGCTCAGCACATTATCTCCTCAGCCTATTGGGAGATATTTTCTAAATTAGTATAAAAAGAAAATAAAGCTCAATCCATTCTGGGTCCAGGCCAATGCCACAAAGACAAACCACAAAGAGAAAGGGATAGCTTTGCCATACAAAGTACTAGCAACTCTCTCATGAGAAAGAAGCTTAGAAATGAAGAACAATTACAATACTTAGGAAGATCTGAGCTGGAGGAAATGTGTCTAAAAAAGGTATGATCAAAAGTATTGCATTACTTGTTCTATAATAAAAACATCACCATCAGTTTGTCGTCACTGCAGCCATCTTAATTTTCATCTGAGAAAAGCATAACTGTTTCGGGTAAAAAGCCATACTTATACTTGTACTTTGAATAAGGAGGGAGCATACTTTAAAATAATGTTGAGGTCAGGACAAGGAAATAGATTGAATGAAGACAAAAACTACATATGCTTAAATTCCAAATAGTTAATGCAATTATTCTCCCCAACCCATATCTCCATGAAAACCATTGGAAAGTTTGGAGGGTCAGCCCAAACCTTGGAGATCATACTGTATATATGGCTCTGAGGCTGCAAATTGTATATTTCTGTCCATCACAAGCAACTTCTTGCCTATATGATATATAATCATGTAGATGAATTGCAGTTGTCATTTGGTTGCAATTGTAATGAACTTTTTTAGACATGGACTTTGAATCCAACTACTATTTTATTCCAGCAAAAGAATGCACTCTTTAAGTCTCACAATTAATAAGACCTAAATCAAGCCATGATTAATTTATCCTATATTAAATTGTCCTTATTCTGGATCCAGCTTAACAGTAAATATCTCAGGTTTCACCTTCAAATCCCTTGTCTTTTCAGCTGTTGCTCAAAGTAATTTGTTATTTATCGGGAACATAACTGGTACCGTAAGAATGAGGAAAACTATCAATTTGCAGAATTTGCAGAATTGCACCAACTGCATAAATGCACTACTGTGCCTACCATCCCTGTCCTATTGTTTCTTTTTATTTTTATTATATGTATACATTTCATGTATTCATAACTATGTTTATACTTATACCTGTTATCTTATAATTGCTTGACAAAATAAATAAAATAAAATAAATATCAGTATGCCCTCTCATTCTCTCCCTTGGTATCTTCAATATGATTTACATTTTGGAGCAGAATTATAGATGGTGAATAGGATCATTTCATTTGAAACATCACCTCAGTGGGCATTTTCCCAGCCTGCTCAATAGGTGCCAGTAATGATAGCATAAAAAACCTAAGGACACTTTGGAAGGTGTTTGTTTTTTTTAAAGAAAGATACTTGCTACCAAGTACAATATTATAAGATAAGGTATGATGAGGTAATTGACTTCCACATGCCAGTCTCAAGAGATTTAGTATGATTCAAATGGAAAGTTCCAGTTTTTATTACATTGGTTTTTTGATTATTCAGACCTCATTACAAGTGAAAATAAAAAAAGCACCCACTACTGTTGCATAGTTTTCTTTTCCTCTCCCCTTTCATTTGAGATTAATATACTTGCTCTCAAAAAAAAAAAAAACCCAGATCTTCATCATTTATTAGTCAGTGCTCCAACTGAAGCCAATAAGTCTACAGTTTTAATGAGAAATGTCTCCACTGAGTGATAATATGTGCAAATAATAAATTTTCACATGCTCGTCACTTTTGAGGGCAGCAGCCTATGACTGATCGATTCTTCAGAGTTCAGCACGTGGTCATGCATGAGCTGACCTTGTAGAAGCCTGATCATTATCCAATAATAGAATCACAGACCTAGTAGAAATCTCTGGGGTCATTATCCATCCCCAGCAGTGCGAAAAGAATCATGAAAGTTTAACCCTGACAGATATTTATCTAAAACAGAGGAGAGCATATTTTATCCATTGCTAGTATCCCCAACATAAATAACTGGTTGACAAGTTGTTTTTATTGATTTTCTTTTTTTAAAAAAAAATAGAATTTATGTTCCTCTTAGAGAGGTTTGTGAGTGTGATGTCTTAAAGTTTCTGAATTATTTCTTTTACAAATTGCACCCTGTCATGACAGTTTGGTAGGAAGGTACTCTGTAAACAATAAAACTGTGGCCTTGAGAGTTAGTGTTTCCATTACAAAGTAGAACTAAGGAAGGTGTAAGACCTCAACTATTTTATTCTTGGTTTCTTGTATTTCTCATCCAGGATTAAAAAAAACATATAGGTGAAAATTTGTGCTAAAATTACTGTTATAATTTCCTTCCAACTGTTGTGTTCTGTCAACAAGACTGAATATTATCTCACCAAACACATTGGTGAAGACAGGGAGAAAGAGGAGACATGAAAACCAGCAAAAACCGATGGGGGCCAATTAAAGGATTACTTAATCCTTCTTGTACTTGTCTACTGTAAATATCTCCTTAAGGCCCTGTCACACTGGCCGACGGATGCAAAACGTTTGTAAAAAGGACACAGCGGACAAGAAAAATGTTCC
>BHFT01032329.1:0-32500 GCA_004320025.1 Laticauda laticaudata
TGATTTCACAGAAGTGTGACTGACTTGGAATTACATTGTGTTGTTTAAGTGTTCCCTTTATTTTTTTGAGCAGTGTACAATAAATTCCTTGTGTTTAATTGCCCCCTACTGGTGATAAAATGAAAATGTATGCTAATGTCAAATTAAAGCCACACCTAAACATCTGTTATGAGATAAAATACTCCAATTCTAAACATACTCAAATTCCATTCATTACTGTTTGATTTTCAGTGATCATTCACAGCAGTTTCTAAGATATATTAATGTCACTTTCAAACAGTTCTTCCTGACATTAAACTAAATGATCAAAATGCTTTAAAGAGCAAAATAATGCAAATTCTGTGAATGAAAATTTGTAGTCAGATTCTTATGCTGAATTATGTCCGCTCATGCTGTACTAGAGGAGCTTTCCTGATTCCCCCCCAGCTGTTGTTCCACTAAAAATTCCAGAATTCTCAGCCATTCAGCATGTGACACAGAATCAGAGAAACTGTAATACACATACCTGTATGTAGAGTATAATCAATTGTGGAAAGCTACATCAAGCTTGCTACTGGGAGGGAGAAGGGTTAATTAACCTCAAAGGCAAGGCAAGTGCAGATCATAAGACAGAAGGTAACTTTATGAGTAGCACTTGAAATACTTTGCACCATTTTGGGATTGACTCCGACCTGAAATTACTTTCTTTTTGGCTCTCCTCTAGTTTATCTGAAACCACAGTAAAGCTGAAGTTTTCCTTGAATTGCTGCTGTTCTGTAGATTTTGTGGATGATTAATTTTCTGATTGGGGGAAGACTCAATTTGAGCTTTCAAGTTCAGGACGGCTATTATTCTCTCCACCTGACTTGAGGTTTAGCAGCTCGTTCATATGTGGGGTTTAGAGCTTATCTATCCCACTCCAGGTATGTGTGGCAGAACACAATGATAGGTACAGGACAGGTGAATGATTCCAATATGTTAAAAGCTGGAAGGATGCCAACATGTCATTTTATCTTTTTATCTCACAGGGGCTTCTCACATGCAAAGAGAATGGAGAGTGGGGTATGTGAACCCAACTGTAAATTGCACATGTGAGGGATCTAAGTTGCACACTCTTCCCCTTCCCCCCACTCCATGGCAAATTTGTCTTCTAGGAAACCAGTCCCTGATGCCAAAAAAGGCTGGGGACCGCTGGTTCTAATAATCAATTCTTTATTCTGAATTGTCTTAGATTTTTAGATACAACTTGACCTTAAGGGCCTGTTACATTGGCCGACGGATGCAAAACGTTTGTAAAAAGGACACAGCGGATGAGAAAATGTTCCATCAATTGTTATCCGCTCTCAAAAATGACCCGAATTTGCATAACCAGAGAGGACAACAACGGAAAGGAACGGACGGGAGGAGGACGTAGCCAGGATGGAAAGCGGATGCCCCACGGAAGCCTAGCGGATGGGAGCGGATGGCACATCCGCAGGGCTTCCGGGGGAGCACAGTGAAGTGGATGCGCAGCGGATGGAACGGATGCTGAGCGGATGAAGCGGATGCAGAGCGGAAGCCTAGCGAATGCCTAGCAGATGCAGAGTGTTCACTGCGCATGCGGGGAGGATGCATTGTGTCAGCCCCATGGATATAAAGGGAAGCAGCTTGCAAGCAGGTCACCAATTCAGAGGAAAGACCCTGCTGCAGACACAGCTCCAGCCAGCCACCAGCCAGCACAAGCCAACAATCAATGGGGAAGAAGAGAAAGCCTCAGCCATCTGCTGCCAGCCCCTGGCAAGAGGGACAGGGCCACCATCCCACCCCCTGGGCCCTGACTCTGGTTTCTTCTGGGCTTCTTTCTGCTGCTGGGGCTGACTCTTCTGGTGCTGGAGCTTTCTGCTGGCGCTGCTCCTGTGCTGGTGCTTTCTGCTGGTGGCTGAACTTCTGCTGGCCGGCTGCTCTGGTCCTGCTGGTGGCTTCCTGGTCCTGTGCTGGCGCTGCTGCTTGCTGGCAGTCTGGTGTGTGGTGGTGCCTGCTGATTCCCTGCTGGTCCTGCTTTTGGCTGCTACTGTTGTTGTTGCTGCTGTGGTGGTGGTGGTGTGGAGGGGAGCAGCCCCTACAACCTCGAAAGCCCCACTCTGATGAGGGCCCAGTGGCCGCTGCCAGAGGGAGGAAGAGGCATACACGTGAACGTGGAGCAGGAGGCAACATACTCCATTGAAGAGGACATGAGGGATGAGGTGCTGGAATGGCTGAGGGAGAATGAGTATTTTTTGGCTGGAAGGGACACAGGCTCTAATCGAGACCCCAAAAAGGAAGCAGCTGCTTGGAGAGAGAAGGCGGAGAGCCTGGGCACACTTTGGTAGGTTGCTCCTCGGCTGGTGAAGCAACATTGCACACTGGTACGGGAAGCTGCACCTCAAGAAATCTGGCCAGGCACGGTCACAGCTGACGGAACCGAGGAGACCTACGGTGATGGCCAGTGCAGCATCTTGGAGGGGGTGAGATCCGTTGCACCGGAGGAGGCGCCAAGTCGCTCTCTCACAACTCCTCTCTCTCAGGACGCCCGCAGAGAGCCAGTCTCTCCATGGTCTGGCCAAGGATGTAGCTCATTGTCTCTAAGGCAGGTATCTGTGGGAGCGTGCCACGAGGAAGACCCCCCAACAGCTGCATTACCGTGGCGGAAGATGTGAAGAGGAACCCCCTGATGTTTGCAGTGGGAGCAAAGGAGAGGGCACTTCTACAGAGAAACAACCCACATCCACCCCAGCTCACCTCCAAAGAAAGCAGGCAAGAAGCAAGGCGACCGGGAGGGGCAGAGCCACATCTGTCACTGGCTGCGAAGATCAGGGACACATCACGAAGCAGCATAGATCTCCTCTCTCAGCTGGTACACACCGAACGCCCCGAATCCTCCAACCGGCAAGCCCTTTCTCAGCTATGTCAACCAGACCCTCATGAACATTCGAATCACAGTACGCAGGTGATAAAGGACAGGATCACCAATCTTCTTCACAACCCTCCAGACCCAGTCTGAACCTGCTCCGAACGAGTCCAGGTCTGCCTCCTCCAACCGCCAGGTGGATGTCACTGGCCCTTCCAAGGCTTTCCCCAGGCCTTCACCTACCCAGGCCTACGGCTATTCAGGAGCTCCAGCAGCAACAGGCAGCCCTTCCCAGCTCCAGGCACAGGTACATTCGGACGCCACCGGTTGCCACCGATGCCACCGATCCTGCACAGGACACCGGCTATGCCAGTCACGTCGAAGCTGCCCAACCCTTCACTTGGTAGCCTTACACGATACACCGATGTCGAGCCGGCTCTAGCTGCTGGTGAGACCAGACAAGCGCCCGCACTATACTCCTCCTTCCTCCACCCACAGCCAAGCCCGGCCTCAGAACATCTGTCCATCGGTATTGGGCTGACACCCCATGTCCTGGAGGAAGGGGCTCTCAACATCACAGGACTGAGCCAGCTCTCGAGAGCTTCCTCCACACACCGTCCTGTTGTCCTCTCGGGGCCAGGCCATCCAATGACGCCTTAGACCAGCACTCCAGCAGAGCAGCCACCTACCACAGCACCTGGACCCTTCACCCTGAGACTGGGCACGCCTCAGAGTGACCAAGAGAGTGCCAGAGACTGGGTGGCTTACCTGTTGACTTTATCTTTGCTTAAGACACTTGGGTCATTTTTCTTTTACAGCTTGTTATTAAACAAAGATTATCTTTGCTTCACACACTTGCTTCATTTATTTTAGTAAATAAAGTCTTGGTGCAAAACTTTTAGAAATGGTTTAAGCCTTTAGCATGCTTGTAGGGATGAGTTAAGATAGCAGTGGGATGGGCAGGATACCTTTGGAATGGGTAATAGCTGTGGGTGGAGCAGGTTACCTTGTGGGATGGGTAATAGCTGTGGGATAAGATAAACCTCCGTGCAAGTCATAGTGGGACTGTATGCTCCACCCCCAGGTGCCATACCTTTGGCCCTTTATTATCAATAACAATGTAATCATTAATCCACATATTTCAACATAAACAACTCTTTATTAAATGCCCTGTTGCATTGTAGGGTCACTCAACATACATGGCCCAATCTCAATCAGTGTGATGAGACAGGCTCAAGGAAGCATCCATTAAGCCGATCTACATCCTGTCTTGCCACTCCACTGCTCCAGCTGGGGAGTTGCACCAGTGTTTCAGGAGGTTGCGCTGCTTCTTCCCTTACGTGAAGCTCTGTGGGGCCTTTGACATCCACAGTAATCTATCAGGTTTCACCCTTAGCCTATCACAGCAGGCTCCATGTCCCCATTGCCTTGGAGGTCCACGAGCCTGTTCTGCAACACTAGGGGTAGGTGACGCTAGAGATTGTGCAGGATGCAGCAAGCTTCCACGATCCTCCTCACGGTCTCTGGGGCGATGCTGCATGGTGTTAGAAGTGTCTGAACCTTGTTGGCCAGGATTGCCAAAGGCGTCTCCACCTACTCACCTTGCCCTGGACAGCCTGTAGTTGAAGATCCTCTCTTCATGGGCTGAGGCACATCTGGAGGTGTAGGGCTGTCATGAGTAGGTTGTTAGGGAGAAGGCGTATCCCCCACGATGAAGTAGGGCACATCTTGTGTGTCGTTGGGCAGGGGGTCTGGATCTGGAGACCCATGATGAGGTTGCGTTCCAGCCCCCTTTGAGGTCACTGTCATTGTATACCTGGGCATCTGAAGCTGACCCGTTGCCTGAAGCATCGATGTACATGAACTTGTAGTCCAGCAATAGACCATGGTGAGAGGATGATGCTGGAAGAAGCTCTTGTAGGTTGAAATAAAGTGGAGCCTGACTTGGTCGTGGAGGTTTGCAGGCCATGTGTTCGCCATCTATGGCTTCCAATGGTGTGGGGGAAGTTCCACTTCTGATACCACGTGCTCTGAACTTTCTTCCAGCCTTCTTCAGTGGAGGTGCACTGGAGGAGCTCCTCCAAGTATTCTCGAGATGGCCCTGCACCAACTTCTCGACCACAATTGCTGATGGTGGTGTGTGGCACTCTCCAGCCATACTGCATGCTCCTGCGAATGGTCCCTGAGACCAGGTGGCACAGAGAGTCAGTGCCACCTTCAGCCCAGGGTCCAGGCTGGGCTAGGAAGTTGGTGCTCTGTCTGGTCACCTGGGTCTAGCCGCTCCACAACTTCAACAAACATGGCTGGCGCATCCTCATGAAGTTCTGGAATGCACGAGGCTCTTCGTTCCTCAGCTCCACCAATAGCTTGTTATAACGTACTGTACTTCGGCTCTTCTGGCGATCCATCTTCAGACCCAGACACTTCTTGGTGCCTCCTTTTCTTCAGCAAGAAACAGGTGAAAGAGTCTGTAGATGGCTTTTGCACTGTGTAGAACGATGGTGGCTACCAAAAGGAGTGTGTGACGATCCATGGGTGGAGATGACTGGATGCTGTGGAAGAGCAAGATGCAGTATTGAAGGCTGAAGAGTTCGTGCACGCGAGCAGAGCTGCTGGACTGAAAGTGAGATCCAGGTGAGTTCCTCCCCCTTTTTATAGGAAATATAGGTTTTCCGCTAGATGTCCTTTTGCATCCTCTAGGCATCCTGCAGACATACTAAATATCTGAGATTGATTCCTTCTGTGAATGTTTTTTCCGTTTTAATGCTTTGTATGCGAACTGCATCCGCTTTCATCCTTTCTCCGTCCATGCTACTAACGCTTTGTGTCCATTCCGTGTCCGTTCTACTTCCTCCGTGTCCGTTTTCTGCTGGAGCGGATGCGAGTTGCACGGGATGCGCAGCGGATGCCTAGCGGATATAGCGGAGCGTATTAACGGATGACAACGGATGTAAACGCGGATGTTCCCCTATGCGTTTGCGGATGCAGAACGAGACGCGTTGGATACATTTTTCCGCTCAACGGACGCGTTGGATACATTTTCCGCTCAGATGGAATCTCAGTCAATGGATGCTGGATGGATAGAGAGGATGAAAAACGGACGCAGTGAGTACAGAACGGATGGTATCGTGTTAACCAAGCGGATGGCAAGTGTTTCTCTCCATTTTACATCCTCTTTCCATCCGTTGGTGCTGTGTGACAGGGGCTTTAGATACTTATAGACAAGAATCTAATTTTGCAGTTTAGCAATAGAAGATCTGACAATTGTCACTTTATGTTCCAAAATGACAATTGTCACTTTATGTTCCAAAAATAAATTTGAGGCTTTTTCTTCATGCCTGAGTCAAACAATATTGAGCCATTCTCCTTCAGGCCAGACAGCATATCTGGGCTGTGCTGATTTCATGGTGCTCTCAAGACTGACCACTGAGCTTCCAGTCTCATGACATTGTTATTTAATCACTAAAATAAGATAAGAGGCAGGGGGCAGGCAGTCATGTGTACATCTGAACCAATCCTCATTGTCCCACTTAAGTGATTGCAAAAAGTATAAGGGACATGAAAAGAACCTGGCAGGACTCAGTGTACTCTAATAGAAAAAGCAGGATAGTTTTGAGGCAGATGTTAGGAATATGAGTCTCCTAACAGGTATTTGGGTTAGAAATATATAAACCAGGATAGACATTTTAATACTGTCTCTTTAAGGGAATGCAAGAGCATGCAATTGGGTGTGGTTTCTCAAATGGCCATAAGATGGAGCCAGAAACCTGGATTGTTTTGTCTCAGTCTGAGTCTCAGAAGAGAGTGTATCTTTGTTTCCTTCTGTTGGAAAGTATTGCCGTTGCTCCATTTTTCCTAATTGACTGATATTTCTGGATTTCATGTAAGTCTGTTTTTGACACTGGACTTTGTTACTGGAATATCCCTGGATTGAAAAACTGATTAACCTGTGAATGACTTTTGGACTGCCTATTTTGAACTTTGCTTAAACCTTTTTGGAAGTAAAAACCTACATTTACTGTACAGTGTATCTGTGCACTGTGTGTGTATTATTCCAACACTATTCTCTATATGTCTCCCTGTACGCGCTCATTCTCCTAACGGGGAATTACCTCAACAGCAGAGCAGCACTTTTTCTTACTTCCAGGAAAGTAGTCCTATTACCATTTGTCCTTGAAACGGGCACTAAAATTGCTATTGCTAAATTTCAATAAATCAATGTCCTTTTGTTCAAAAGAAAATATCAATGCCCAGTTCTATCTGCTTGGTCTCATAAAATGGAAGTGTTAAGTAGATGAAGGAATAATTTGTGGTTACTTGGATTTAAATGTTTAAAGTACCATCCAAATATATAAATTATCTGTTTTATCTTTCATTATATCTTATTTCAGAGTTGCACTTATGTTGAAATATTAAGAAATTTGATAGCCACCCCTCTCTCTGAGGCTTTTCTCCAATAACTGATTTCAAATTATCTTTGATTGCTTTGCACATTCAGAATTTCTCCTCAGTCAAGAAGTTCCAAAACCTCCCAATGCATAATTTTCCAGTTAATGGAATTGGCAGCAAAAGTGCTGAAATTATGTTTCAATTCATTATATAATAACTACTGCTTTATCACATTGGTCCTTGACAATATAGAATTGAGCCCAGCTGTCTCAGGTTTGTTTACACAAAACACTTTGGACAAAGAGGCTTTGATAAGACCCAGCTACTATATCATTCCTTTTTACAGCTGGAGGGTTTAAGAACAGTCAGGGCCTTTAGAGTTTGGTTTATTTGTCCAGTGTGTGAAGGAACAAGTAGAGATAAATATTCTCACTTGATATTATAAACACATTTTCCAAGTAACCTGAACCTAAACATGGTGTGGATATACTGTAACTAACAATGCAGAGGAGACATCTGGGTAATATGGCAAGGCAAGTCAGCTTAAAATCACAATGTGTTTTCTAAAATGCTTTAAATATTAACCTAGTTTAAAATATGTGACATTTGGGGCAATTTGTGTATTTTTAATGACTAGACCTATTTGAAAGGTTGGCTCAAAATTATGCTTAAATCATGTCTCCACTTGCATTTAACCAGGGCAAATCATTTTTGACCTGTGACCATTCCTCTCTTTCTTTTGCAGTGAGTTTCCTGGCATGACCGACTTCCTGTCCGTTCTCCATGGCAGTACCTTTTCCTTGAGTACCAAACAAACGAGTACTGGCACATTTTCATGTCAAAATACATTGAGTACAAAATTTGACAAATTTCAAACCAGTTGAGTACTGCTGTATTCCAACTTCATCCAAAAACAGATTATGGGAATGGAAATAATAAATGGCTGCCCCAAAGGTGCTTTTTCAAGAGGCAACTGGACTTTGCTTTTTTTCCCCCACCATTTTACAGATGTGCACATGTCTCACTGCATTGTATTGCATATACCACATCCATTTCTGTCTGGTTTTTTTATCCTTGGAGTAGACAAGCTTCTGCCTTAGTGTATAAAGTGTGCACATATGCTGTGTGGGCTGAAAATCCTCTTGAGCTTTTTAGATATACTACAGTACAATGCAGTGAGATGTGCGGATCTGAACATTGGTGTGTTGAAAGGTGTCAAAATGCCTTTCTTTCAAGGATTTGATTTTCCCGCTGGGAGAGCTCTGGCGCAAAGATATGGACAACTGCTTGAAAGCTGGATCTTTTTATTTTTCAGGAAGGTGGAGAACAGTGAGAAGCCTGTGTTCCTGGGCTAGCTAGCTTCTTATGGTAAGCCCCTGGTTTTTTATACCCTTTTCTCCCTTTTGTAAGTTGATTTTGTGTGAGTGTTTGTATTTGTGCCTAATGTTTCAAATCCTGTTTGAGTTTGTCTTCATTTCCGTTGGAGGGCAAACTCCGCGGGGTGTGGAAGGCAAACTCTGCAGGGTGGCCAGATTGTATTATTGGTTTTCTCTAATCTCTTTTAGCTTTAAGATAGTTTTTCATATTTGTTCTGTGGCAATCTCCTGTCTGTCCCTTTTGTAATTTATATTTTGTGTCTTTTGTCTGTTTGTTTTGCTTATTTGGTATGTCCTGTGTTTGTAAGGGTTTTCTAAATTATCTTTTGTTTCCTTTTCCTATTTGTCTAGTTTTCTTAATTACTTAGGCTTTTGTCTATAGGGATTCTTTGGTACCTTTTTATTTGATTCCTTTTCCTATGTAAGTTGGTTTTCTGGCTGACCTGATGTTCCCCTTGGGCTTTTCCTGTTTTTTGTGACACTACTGCCTTCTTTAAATCCATAAAGACATGGCACAATGTAGGAGAACAAACCCCTCAGGACTAGATTCAGCAGTCCATCTGCATTTAAAAGACAAGATCCACTCTTTTGAAGACAGCAAAGTCCACATTTTGGACAGAGAGGTTCACTGGTTTGAAAGAGGGGTCAAAGAGGCCATTGATGTGAAAATTGAACCGCCCTCTCTCAAGAGGGGGAGGAATACAACATCAACTATCTCCAGTATTGCCTCACAGTTGCTCGACCTATTCCTTTCTCCTTCTCTATGTCTCCCAGAATTGTCCCACATATCCTTCTCTCCTTCTCTTGTCTCCTTCTCTCTCTAGCTCTCTCAAGCTTGCCAAAGAGAAGCCTCGCTTATCCCTATCGCCTTCTTCATCCCTCACTCTCCTTCCTTCCTTCCCGCCAAAACCACCTCCTTCTCCCCGCCGCCTCTTTTCTCTACCAGGCGCACCGACCGCTCGGTCTCTGGCAGAGCTTTGGCTTCGGTCTCTACCCCAATCTCACCCTCCGCCCTGCAGCCACCTGCAGCTGGTCCTTAGCAAGCAGCGCAGATAATCTGGAGCGGCGATTCAGGGGCCTCAGCTGAGTCCTGGCAGCGCCGTAGCTCCAGCTGACTCCCTCTCCAAAGCCTGTGCTCTGCTGCTTCTGTTCAGCTCCAGCTACATTTACAGGATGCCACGAACAAAAGGCATACAAAATACAAAAAACTATAGTTTGATATTTATTGCGTTAATAATTAAAAATGACACATTTGGTGCTTCTCAGGTTTTACGGAATATTGATATTGCATTATGTTCAACATGGCAAATGGTTTGGATTTCACTTTAAGGGACGCCGCTTTGCCACTTAATCCCTTCTAAAAGCAATTCCGTGCAGCCGAGCTCGCTTTTCGTAACGGCGGCAATGGGAAAAATCCCCTCCCTCCCCGTGTTCTTTTTCCATTTAGTGAATGTGGAGAAAAAATGGAAGCAAGTCCCCCACAAAGAGAAGAATAAAAGACAAAAAGGCTGTCGGGCTAAAAGAAAGAAAAAAAATCACGAGGGATTTGATTTTGCCCTCGTCCAGCTGACGTTTCGCGGAGGGGAGGGAATTCACCCTTGCAGAAAGCCTCCCCCTCTCCGCGCCTGTGTCCAATGAGAACGAGGGGGCGTGACTAGCCCCGCTTTCTTGCCCCGAGACTTATATAAAGCCTGGAGAAGGCTCGCGCGCCCTTTCGTTTGTACGTTCGGAGCGTGGTAAGTTTGCAGCGGTTGGGAGGATGGAGAGAAACGGGCGCCGCCATTTTGTGCGTGGCTCGCCCTCCCTTTCCTTTTTTTTTTTCTCCTCCTCTCCTTTCACCCCCCACCCTCTATGGGTGATTTGTTTGCGACACCTATAAAAAGAAGGCAACTTGCACGAGGTCGGCACTCTTTTTTTTTTTTTTAAAGGGACCGTTCTTGTGGGCAGCCCCTGGTCCGGGTGCATTCTGCCTCCGTTTGTGAGCGGTGCTGAGACAGAGTCAAACCTCGAGTAACGTGCAACGGGGCTAACTTGTGGAGCAAAGGATGAGAGAAAAGGGGGAGGCTTCAACTTATAACCTCTTGAAGTGAAAAGGGCCACCAGCTGAGGCTTTTCCCCTTCCGCGCACAAAGCCCCCAATGCTGGACGGGAGCGCGATTATTGGCGGGAAAAGGAGAGAGCAGGCCAGTCCCTCGCGGTTCAGCGTTTCTTGCGGCTTGAAGAATATTACTACCTTTATTGTCGAGAGTACAACGTGTGTACAATGAGATTGGCTTGAATTGTTATTTAAAAAATTAAACTCGCTATTCGAAGCTGTGCGGCCCTGGGAAATTGCAAATTGTGAAAATGAGGGATTTTGCAAGAGTTGCTTCGGGGGGAGGGAGATGCTTCGAAATTGCAGTATTGAGCTTGATGGGAGTGTGGCATATCGCTGATTAATGGGCGTCATTTAATGATAAAAGTACACGATTTAAACTAGATGGGCTTGATTTCAATGCTCGGTTAGCGGCTGGAGAGAGGAAAAAATCTGGTATATGTGTACACACACATATATTAAGTGTATATTAAGTGTATATATATATTAAGTGTGTATATAAAGTGTATTATATATAAAGTGTAGTTAATAGTTCAGTTCATGCTATAAAAATGACTGCCCTCCACATTTTTGCTGATGGACCAGGGTTGGAGGGAGGGTCTGGAAGAACATGGCTTACTTAAGGCCATGTGGTGAATCACCAATTTAATTTGAATTGGTGATTTCGTGCTGCATTGTTCAGAATGCTTTAATAGATGCAGAGTTACACATGCAGGGGAATAACATGAAAAGAAAGCCACTGCTGCCCTCCAGACATTAGAAGTAACTTAAAGCTTGATTATTGAACAGGGATATTTGTCATTTGATTTTAAAAGCCATCAATTTTTTAATGTTCCAGGAAATATGAGCCAAAAACCTGTGATGGTGTTGCTGTTAGACACAATGAACTCTGGTACGTTTAACAATTGAATTTTTAAGTATTGCACCGTATTTGTTTGAAGAGGCTGTTTTATGAATGAGTAACTAAGATTTAGTGTAGTACATTTTTAAGTTTTACTAGTATGTTAAACTGTCAGGAGTATCCTTACTTGGGTACTTTTGTGAGAAATCTAATTTAAATCTTCACAATTCAGTTGCTTTTTTCTGGTTCTCTTCTGACTATTAAAAATTATTAGTTGCCTATATATAATGCTGAAACAAATGTTAACAGAGGTAATAGCTGTGTAGGTTAAAATAAAGTGAATTTAAAAGGGGTTTGTGTCATAGAAAATGCTGGCAAAATGTGAAGAAGGGGCATAATGCTCCATAATTGGCTAGCTGCACTTCAGCATGTGGGCATTCAAAAATTGGCTTGAAGTATTTGGAAAGAGTTGTGTGATGTGGTAGTGTTCATAAGCCATTATGAACTTAAATATTAATTGTCAAATCTATAATTAGTTTGAATTTACCTTGGAGATGTGAACTAGAAGGGTCATTTTATCATGTTAGTGGATGTGAAAAATTAAAATATCAAATACACAACTGATTTGGAGAATTTTAAAGATCAATGTACAAATTTTATATTTTTGTATCCTATTCATTTAGTTTCTTGTAGTTTCAACTTTTTCTTCAATTTTTTATATGAGTTTGCATTTATCTTTTAAAAATATTTTAATGTGAAATATTTGCTGGATAAGAATATCCTTATGAATGATTTTGGTAAGACTTTACTGGGCAACAAATCCTATAGTTAGTAAAAATTCTCAATTTGAAATCATTGACCTGAAAATAAATCCTTGACCAAATACTATATATTTAATTATAGAGATAATTCCAACTGAAATATTTTTGTCACTATAAAGATTATCATCACTATACAGGTAGTCATCAACATCACAGTTCCCAGTTTTCCAGCACCTTAACTAAACTGCCTCTACTAAGAAGATACATGTATAATGCCTCATTTTCATTTGTAACATTTGCTGTTGGAGAAACTAGTGATAGAAATGATTCAAATCTTTGTAAGAAGAAAAAAAACATCCTTGTTGATGAAATGACATTCCTGTTGGAATCATTTAGGCCTACATTGATAATTAACATTTCTCTTATGGAATGGGATTTCTCAAATCTATTCTGGAGTTGATTTGAACATTACAGAGACAAAATTAATTTTGCTGATGGATGGACAAATCTTAAAGGCCCGGTCCCACTGCACTTATGGATGCAAAGAGGATGTAAAACAGTAAAAAAAAGCTTGCCATCTGTTGGAAAACGCTAAGCATCCGTTGTGTACTCATTGCATACGTGTTTCATACGCTCTCATCCGTCGGCATCCGTCGCTGTGATTTCATCCGCGCAAGGATTTTTGAGCTACACAAAACTTTTGTGAACGGATTAACTTTCCGCCATGTATGATGTAAATCCGTGACATACGAGCAACAAACGTTCTATGTCTGTTAATCCGTTAAACATCCTCTCTGCATCCTCTGGGCATCCTCGCATACTACAATCCGCTGCAGCTGAAAATGGAGAAGGGGAGGAAAGAAAAGGTACACAGAACATCTATACATCATTAGTAGCCACGGAAATAGAAAAGATGCGCAGTGAACGGTTTGCATCGATATCATCCGCGTGGCATCCACTTTCTTTAGGCGTACGTGATGCATCCACACTTCGTCCGCTATGCGTCCGCTTCGCAATTTTCTCCTAAAGAACCCCTCGGAGGTGTGCATCCACTGTCCATCCACTAGGCTTCCTATGAACATCCGTTTAACATCCCCGCTACATACTACCCACGTCTGTTCTTTTCCATTAATTCTGTTTATGCAAATTTTCGCCACTTTTTGGAGTGGATGACAATGGATGGAGCCACCCCCGAAATTTTGCTCATCCGTTGTGTCCTTTATGCATACGTTTTGCGTCTGTCGGCCAGTGGGACCGGGCCTTAAGAATGTAAAGAATGGCTTTGGAAGCTATAATTCGCATTCAACTGATATTTTTTTCTTCTTGGTATAGTGCTACATTTGTACTAAAATTCCATATAATAACTAAACCAATGCTTGTTTGAATGCTTTTTTACAACTTGTCCTTTGCTAGAAATACAAAGTATGGAATAAGAATTTGTTTGCTTTTTCTCTTTTCAGACCTGGTAACACTACTAAGATGAAGGTATGTGTGAATTGTTTTTACTGAAATAAATGGTATAGAATGGCACAACCAGTGATGAGCCTATCCCGAACCTGATTTCTTGATGAAAAAATGCCAATTTGGATCCGGCTTCTGAGGTTATGCTGCCATCAATACAACTGGAATTTGTTATGCAGAAACATTGCTGCTAGAGTATTCTCTTACACAAATGCTATTTTGACTTCTAGATGAAATTCAGAGAGCAGCTGGGACGCATTTGACATTGGGTCTTCAGTTTCTGATTCCAAACATGCATCAAGTGAGTAGAATATTTTGGATTACTGTGTTCTGATTTATTACTAGGCTTAATTTAGGTGAAAGGGAAATAAATCTTTGCAACCCCCTGCAAAGGTAAGATTCAATTTTAAAAACTTCTCATTGGAGCTACACTTTATCATATAGGCATTTTTAGTTGGGCAGTCCTGTCCTATTGATCTCAGTTGTGAACTAAGAATGTGATGGGGAGGGGAAAAACCCAAGTTTTTTTTACATTGCCTTGTTCAATATAATAAATATTCCATCATTGCTTTTCAACAGTGATATGGGAACAGTCTTAGACTAAAGACAGCCATTATATTTGCTGAAAAAAAAGGTAAGTTGATGTACAACACAGATTATTAGCTGGATTCAGGACTGATGATAGGACTCCAATGAATAAACATTAAAATATCCAGACTATTAAACAAGCAAAAACTGCTTGAAAACAGCGTTACAAGCAACTGCTTATAAGTCAATTGAATAACTACTGTACTTGTGTTAACTTTTGCTGAGAATGTACAGTTGTGCAAATGTTATATTATCTTGTTAATGAAATGCCCATATATGCAAATGTCCAACAGCAGACCAGAGGATGTAGACATTTTTGTGGATGTGTTTTTGTTCTTAAATGAATGTTTTAGCCAAAACACAGTAGTGAGATAATTCTGCATAGTGCAGTTTGTATTTATTCAAATGACCCTCGTAGGATTTTTGAGCACAGCATATGTGGCAAGATACAAATTAGTATGCTCTGTCTCCTGCATTTGTCCATTTTTTATCAACAGTGCTAAAGTCGAAGGGGAATCTGAAGTTGACTTGGCCGGAGTTGCATCATGCATGAGCTCTAATGATCTTTGAAGATTTGAAGAAAATCGGTGCATTAAAAATTTAAAACTATTGCCTTAAGGCCCCCTTCATGGGTTACTGCTTGTCATGGTGAAGGGGCTTGCATAGCTCAATGAAGCTATGAGTTATGCCATGCAGGACCACCCAAGACAAACAGGTCATAGCAGAGAGTTCTGACAAAATGTGATCCACTAGAGAAGGAAAAGGCAACCCACTCCGGTATCTTTGCCATGAAAACCTCATGGACAGTACCAAAAGGCAAAAAGATATGACGCTGGAAAATGAGCCCCTCAGGTCGGAAGGTGTACAATATACTACTGGGGAAGAGCAGAGGGCTAGCCAGAAAAAGTGAAGCAACTGGGCCAAAACTGAAAGGCTCAGCTGTTGGATGCATCTGGTGGTGCAAGGAAAGTCCGATGATGTAAAGATCTATTCTCCATAGGAATCTAGAATGTAAGATCCATGAATTGAGGCAAGCCTGGACATGGTCAAACGAGATGACAAGATTGAACATCAACATTTTGGGAAGCGGTTAACTAAAATGAACAGGAAAGGGCGAATTTAATTCAGATGACCACCAGGTATACTACTGTGGGCAAGAATCCCTCAAAAAATGGAGGAGCCTTCATAGTCAATAAAAGAGTAGGAAAAGTAACACTGGGATACAATCCCAAAATGACAGAATGATCTCAGTTTGAATCCAAGGCAAACCATTCAATATCAGTAATCACTAGTGCTGAAGAGGATGGAATTGACCAGTTTTATGAAGTCCTACAGCACAGTACAGAATTAACACCAAAAAATGATGTCCTTATTCATCATGGGGGATTGAAGTGCGAAAGTAGGAAGGCAAAAGGTAACCGGAATAACAGGCAATTTTGGCTTTGGAGTATAAAATGAAGCAGGGCACAGGCTGTCACCAGACGGTCAACACAAATCAGACTGATTATGTGCTTTGCAGCCAAAGATAAGAGTAAAAACAAGACCAGGAGCTGACTGGCTCAAATCATGAGCTTCTCTTTGCAAAATGTAGGCTTAAATTGAAGAAAGTAGGAAAAAGCACTAAGCCACTTGGGTATGAACTAAATCATATCCTAATGAATATTCAGTAGAAGTGGCAAATATAAGGAATTGCATCTGATAGAGTGCCTTAAGCATTAAATGTAGCACCAGAATGTGTATGTGTGTTTTTTTTTTAATTGTACCATGCAATAAGTTATAAAAATAAAGATCAAATGCATCAGATTGGATTTTTATTGATGAAACTTCTTTGGTAGGATGGATAAATGGAAATATTTTAAAGAGTAATTAACTTTCGGTAATATAATGAGGCCAGAGTAGTACTGTAATGATCATGTGTATAAAATAGTCAACAGAATGACTTATGAAAGGAATTTTAAATGTTTTAAGCATTCCCTTTACTAGGATTTGTTTTTGCCTTTAAATGAGTTTTGTGTATTTAAATATAGAGAACTGCAGCATTCAGAGATCTGGGAGAATTCTTGGGGGTTAAAACTTAAAAGTCATCAAAAAGGTTTCACGCTCCAGTCAGTAATCTGCAGTTTAACTACACTTGTCCAAACAATGAAAAATGCAACTGACAGCCATTTTAAAAATGTAGCTGGAAAGTTTTCACCTGATCAACATGCAGTTGTATTGAATATAACTTCTGTGTGACATGAATCTTCTGGGCTAATGTGTTAAAGAGACCTATCTTGGACAGCAAGAAGCTTATATGAGGTTCTAAATATAAATGGTAACAGTTTAAAATTTGGTTCCAAAATAAGCCATATTTCGTGTCTAAAAGCAGTACAAACATTGCAGCTAAAAGAGAACTGAGCCTTTAAGCAAGTTTGGTTGTGGGTTATCTACTGGATACAGCAAGTGTCTTGGGAATTGGTATTTGGATCCATAAAGCTTTATTGAATTAGCTTTGTTAAATAAACTGCAAGATAGAATACTGTATCTACAAAGACTGAATCATGAGTCGCAATACTTTGATTCTGAAGATGACTGTCCTGTAAAGAGTGACGGTTGCATTTAAAAGCGGAGGCAGGCAATTTGACCCCATGAAATACTTCATAGGTGTCATAATTTCCTGTAAGGGAAAATGTCAGGGCAGCACTGGCACATCACACATCTCCAGTTCACTCCAGTGCAGACAATACTATGAAAACTTTTAGAGTTGCCCATAACTGCCCATTGTCCTTGACACATACCTATACTACAAAGGGCTTTGTGGGTAAGTGGAGGTTGCACAAGGTTCCAGACTGTCCAAAGCAAATACCTGAATCCCATCTGGTGGAGGTATGTGTTGATCAGACTTAAGGACTGCCCAGCCAGCATAATACAATTCTCTGAGGTATAACAGTAATGACTACAGCTGTCCCTGAATGACATGAATACACTTCCTTACCTTCAATGCTTAAAAAGTTGCTCCAGGTTAACTTTCCATAACTTGTAATTTTCACAAATCTGGTAAAACTCTTTATACTTCTGAATTCCTTAAAGTGGAAGTGGGATCAATTAAAATGTCTACTTGACCCTCACATGAACACCCACTGCAGCTTTGTAATATTAGGGGTAATTGCTGGAAGACTGGAACAAAACACCAGCAATTTTAAAGCACGATTATAGTAATTCTATTTAAGATTACATGTTTCCAGCTAATGGGAACAGAAAGCCAGCAATTTTCAGCAGGATTGCAAGGAGAAAGGAAGAATAAATACATATTTCTCTAGTAGTTGCTATATGTTCTCCATTACCACAACTCCACAATTTTGCCTGGAAAGGCCAAACTAACCTTTATTTTGATAACTGGCCAGAAGATTAAGCATCCTAAAGAAGTCTCCAGCTTTGTACTTAAAAGTCGTACTTTCTGTATTTAAAATCTGTATGGCAGATTTTAGACTGAAATACAGTTGGTATTACTAATGTTATTAGCTCCTGTTTAAATGATGGATAAGCTATGTATTGTTGGAATCCTTAAATCAACATGCACAAGCTTTTCCCCAATTAATGCTTTCCTAACTTTTCCTAACATTTGGCCTCTCTACTCTTTAAACTATAAATTTTAAGTATCTTAATTGTATTGGACCTATAGTTTTAGATAACAAACCCATGACCTGTTGGGCCAACCTTTAAGACAGTGACGGTTAAATCTTTTCGCATTTATTTTCACTAAAAAATCAGAATGAAAGTTAGAAGACGAAGCAGTTGCAGTTACCTTCATAACTGCACCTGGTTTAAAGAGGTACAGAAGACCAGCAAGCAAAGTGCATGGACTCTGACAGTGGTGATGAGAGCATCTTTGGAAGACCAGAGTAAGGATACCCTATATGGAGAAAATTCTATATGGTTACAAGAAGTGGAAAACAACTTGAGGGTACATAAATGTTCATAAACAGCTGCCTTTTTAAACAGTAACTTGCAAAAGTTTGTGTTCACATTGTGCTTCATTTACTGCTGTGTTGAAATGCTTGGCTGATTCATAATAATGTGAATCACAGGTAGTCCTCAATTATTTAGTGACTGTTCAAAGTTACAACAGCACAGAAAAAGTGACTTTTCACATTTATGATGGTTGCAGTGTCCTGAGGTCATGTGATCAGCTTTTGCAACCTCACAAGCAAAGTCAGTTGGGGAATCCAGATTCATTTAACAACCATGTTACGATCTTAAATGCAATGCTTCACTTAACTAGCAAAAAAAGTCAAACGGCAAACTCATTTAACGAATCTCAAAGGTGCTTTTTCAAGAGGCAACTGGACTTCAGGTTTTATTTGAAGACATTTCATTTCTCATCCAAGAAGCTTCTTGAGCTCATTTAAGCAATGTTTCATTCACTTCGCAACAAAGTTTGGGCTCAATTGTGCTTGTAAATTGAGGACTACCTTGTACTTGAATTGGGATTATAACCTGGTGCCACTGAGGCGGCTGTAATGATCTGAATGCATTCTAAATGATGTGTGATGTTTCCTAAACTGCTGTGTTGAATTTTTGCAATATTTAAATTTTTATTTAATTTTTATTTTTATTTGCGACCTCAGCGCTGCAACAAAGCCATTCAGAAATTCATCACCCCTTCCACAACCCCATCCCGGCCAACGAGCCTGTCACAGAAGCAGCTTCAGGGGGGAAAAAAAAAAAAAATACCGTTCATTCGCACCAGGGGAGTGCTCAGGATCTCGGTGGGGAAATCCCGTCACGCTNAAAAAAAAAAAAAAAAAAGGACGAACTTCCTACGTAACGTGCTACGCGAGGAATGCATGTGGCCGTGCGCATGCGCTATCTGGTTGGTCACCGCCTGCTTCCGAGCTCAGCTCCCCAGCAGCAGGCGGGGCGATAACCCTTGTGGAGCGGCTCGGGAGACCCCGACGGTGGGGCTGCGCCAGCGCGCGCCCGCGCGCGCGCCGGCAGCACCGACTCCTCCTCCTCCTCCTCCTCCTCCTCGCCTCTCCCCTCCCCTCCCTGCCTGAGCGGAGTGGAAGGGGGCTGGGGTTGGCTGGTGCCAGCAGCGGCGTGAGCGCTCGAGCGGCCGCCATTTTACGCAGGCTCCTGCACATTCTCCGGACACGCTGAGGGAGCGGAGAAGGGGCAGCTCCTTCACTGCGCCCCCACCACCCCCTCCGGAGCTCTTTCGCTCACCATTCATCACCCCCGCCGCTCGCCCACACAGGTCAGCCGCCGGCGGGGATTGTCAAGCGGAGGGGAGGGAGGGAGGGAGTCGGGCATGAAAAAAAGAGAGCCCCCCCCCAAATAAAACTCCCGGGAGGAGGAGGGCGCGGGCTGAAACCACCCATGAGGGAAAGGGTCCCCCGGGGGTAGCCGGCCCTTCGCCCCCCAAAAAATTTTTTTAAAAAATGAAGCGAGGCTTAAAACAAAGAAGGACGGTTTGAGCCAGCGGCCTGTCCAAGTGCAGCGAGTGCCGCCGCCTGTTCGGCATTCTTGATTGCCGGCGGCGGGCTACGCTAGGCCGAAGGCATGGCATGGGAGCGGGACTCCATCCGCGTGCTTGCCTGCCTCTGCCCGTCCTCGGAACAGGCTCCTAGTGCCTCATTGTCCGGGCGCCATTCATTGGCCACGAGGCGCCGGTGGGGTGGGGTGGGGAAAGGAAGGAGCAGGGCAGGGACTCCCAGCTATGTGGCGGTGGGGTTAAGGGATGGAGCGAGGGGGGGGCTGTCGCCTGCCTCCTGCCTCGGGTTCACCTAAAAATGGGTGGGCCCGGCGGAGAAGCTCGCTTGGGAAACAACTCTCCTTGCCCAGGAGTTGGTGGGAAGCGCATGGCGGGGCGGCGGCAGCAGCAGCAGCAGAGGAGCTGTGATTTGTATGCATTGTTCCGGGGTGGGAGGAGGGAAGAAGCCGGACAGATGTCGAGCGCTCATTTTCTTCTCCTTACCTTCTCTCGCTTTTCCCTTCCACCCACCCAACCCCCACCCACAATCCCGCGTGGCGAAATAGGGCTCAGGCTGTTGCAATTCTTCTCCCGGAGGGGAAAAAAAAAAGGGGGGAGGTGAGAGGGAAAGGCTGCTTTTCCGGGCGGAGGGAAGGAGGGAAGTCGGTCGCTGGAGGAAGTTGTAAGACATTTGAACGCGCCGAGCACGTGTTTCTCTCAGACTTATGGCGGCAACCACCGCCGCCACTTCGATTGGGCGCGGATTAAGAGAGCGCTTTGTTCCTTTTGGCCTGACGGCTTAGGCCCTGTCAGAGAGGCGGGAAGGCGACACACTTTGAATGTAGTCGAGGGACGGGCCTCGTGGAGAGGTTTAAGTACACAGGGCGGCGAAGGCGAAAGGAGCTAGTGGATGGCTATATAGCGATGGTGTCTGCCCGTTTCTTCCCCACCTCCGTTTGCTGCTTGTTACGAGTTAGAAAAGCTGCTTCTGAGCTTTCCAGGGCGTGCTTCAGAGGGACGTGAGTCAGAGAGTTTGGCAGTGGTTTCAGGTTATTGCTTTGCGCTATTAGTTCTTTTCATTTGGATTTTTTTTTTTTAAAAAAAAGGTAGTTAAGCTTCCTGNTTGGATTTTTTTTTTTTTAAAAAAAAAGGTAGTTAAGCTTCCTGATTTCGAAAAGCGGTAGGGAAAACAGGTTAAAACTCTGCAAGCATCTTGGAGGCAGCTGCATATATTGACACCCGAATTGTTTGGCTTGTAAGGTCTCTAGCTTAATTATGCTTATTGCGTTTGAACAGATATCTGGAAACATGGCTTCTGAACATGTTAATGGGAATGGTACTGAAGAGCCCATGGATACTTCTGCTGCAGTTGCCCATTCTGAGCATTTCCAGACATTGCTTGGTGCTGGTTTACCACAGAAAGTTGCTGAAAAACTAGATGAAATTTACGTTGCAGGTAAGATGTAAAACTTGCAAATTCACTATTTTCTATTGGACTTTCCTTGCTTTGGGCTAAAATAGCAACTTTTTGTGGTTTCCAAACAAAAAAGTATGGGGACTGCAGTTTTCTTAATGTTTTGGGTGATCAATATTAACATGCAATGTTTCTATTAGTTTAGAGTAGCTTTTGACATTGAGTGAAGGGGTGGTGGTGAGGGCAAGCAGTTGGAATCTAAACTTTTAGGAATAGTTCATACTGGATTATGGTTGTGTGTCTTTGGAGGACTGTGTAGTGAAGTAGTAATTGCATATGCCTCTTTTTTCTGATTCACTGCTTGGATTCCTGGGTGTAGTGGCTACAGTGTTTTCAGTTATGTCCTGAAGCATAGTTTTGAAGTGCAGTAGAATGGCTGAGAGTTTTTATCTAAGTTACTTTTAGAAACAAAAAGTATTGTCTAATTACTCAGATTCAATAAGTTTTTCCAGAATTTCTTGTGTTCCAAGTTCCAGTAGGAATAAAATAGGAATTAATGTTTTTGGTATTTTAGTATGTGAAAAATTCCTAACATCACAATTAATAACAAATAGTAATTAAGATGAATTTCTGAATATCATAATAGTTAAGTGAGACATCCTAGAATAAAATATTTCTTTTTCTAGGACTAGTTGCTCACAGTGATTTAGATGAAAGAGCTATTGAAGCTTTAAAGGAATTTAATGAAGAAGGTGCACTGCCAGTGCTTCAACAATTTAAAGACAGTGATCTCTCTCATGTTCAGGTAATGTACCAAGGAAGTATTTCTGTTTAATTTATTTCAGCATAAATACAGAAACTGCTTGATCTTTGACAGATCCATTATGAAATTTAATTCAAATTCTTTTTCAATCCATCCATATCATTTATTTTTAGAACAAAAGTGCCTTTTTATGTGGCGTCATGAAAACGTATAGACAACGAGAAAAACAAGGGACCAAAGTGGCAGATTCTAATAAAGGACCAGATGAGGCAAAAATCAAGGTATGTTTGTAAGAAACTTTTTCTTAAGCCCATGTTGCTTTAATGATATGAATACAGTCACAGAGTGTTTTTTCCCCTGAAGATTGATGTTATTCAAAGGTAATATTTCCTGTAGTGCTGATTATCAACTCAATTTTTATACTTGGGATACATTTTAGTAGCTGTCCTTGTGCATATCACCACTTAATCTTCCATATAAATCCAGTTTCATACCTGTTAATGGAGGTGCCATTGATAATGTATTTCAGGAACCTAAAATAAATTAATCAACACTGGGACAGTAGGACAATATCAGCATTTTATACTGATATTTTTACACTTTACGATGGCGCTATCATTTGAAGGATTGATTTATATCTTGCTTTTGGAGGATATATGTGAATAACTGATATAAAGGGCTTCATGAAGTTTTACACTGCCACTTCAGTAGTGTAACCTGAGATTTGATGTATAAACCCGCCCGCAGTTGTAACTACTTTAACATAACCTAATAGTACAAGTAGTTCAGTATTAAGTTTTCAGTAGTTAATAAACAGGATGAGCCTCACTGATCCTGGATCTCTCCAATATATCTCACAAACATTTCAGCTGGTTCTAGCAGGAAAAATTGCAAAAAATATTGTTATTATCATGAATAAATGTAGAGTAATATGATAAATGAAATGATGAAATCATTTAAACATAATAGGGATCCATTCCTTTGAAATTTTAATTTTTGTTTTATTATTTTGGTTCCATTTTCCTTCCTAATTACTGAATTACTAAGAATTACTAAATTACTACTGTTGAGTGAAATTGAAATGTATGTGCTTGCGGGGATGAAGTTTTTAATAGTGTCTAAGGGATGCATGCATCCATCATCTTATCTATCTATCTCTCTGAAGGAAAATGAAAATGGTGTTTCATAACAAGTTGTGGCAACTTCTCTTGCACGACCTATTGCTTCAGTTGTGCCAGAAATCCATGTTGTCTTAACCTCATTTCTCTGAAAGGATTCTGCATCCTTCATCTTTTGATCCATAAATTAAATGTCCCAGAATCTAAAAGACACAGATTTTTCTAATTGAACAAGCATTTGAAATGTAACAAGCAACTGAAGGGTACTGTAAGATGATGCATATGGATGTCTAGTGGTCTGGTTCTGCAGAAAATGACATCTGCAAGAATTATTTCTTCAGATTTTATTACTGCTTCACAATCCAAGTTCTTCTCAGATGTTTTATAAGCAATTGGGAAACTTTGTGTAACAGATTTGACATTAGAAAGATTATAATTTTTTTTCCTTTGGCATTGGTTCTTATCCAAGTGGTTTATGCTCTGATATTAGATTTGCTAGATAGACTCACTTAATATATCAGTTGCATGACCCAATAAAAAAATTAGTTTTAAGGCAGACTTTTAACGTAGGTTGGAGAATCTATAGAATCTATAGTTATAGAATCTATAACTATATTGATGGAATATTTTATTAGTATTCATTAATTGACTGTACTTGGTTTATAACTCTCTTTGAAGGCTCTTTTGGAGAGAACGGGTTATACCCTTGATGTGACAACTGGACAGAGGAAGTATGGTGGTCCTCCACCAGAGTGTGTCTATTCAGGACAACAACCTTCTGTTGGCACTGAGGTAAGAGATGCAACATATTGGAAGAACGTAATATATTTCTTTGTTTAAATTTCAGTTGTTGAAAAAAATGTGTTTGATTTGTTGTTACAGATATTTGTGGGTAAAATTCCAAGGGACTTATTTGAGGATGAACTTGTTCCATTATTTGAAAAAGCTGGACCTATCTGGGATCTCCGCTTAATGATGGATCCCCTGACAGGTCTAAACAGGGGATATGCTTTTGTCACTTTTTGTAACAAAGAGGCAGCTCAGGAAGCTGTTAAATTGGTAAGTTTTTCATATTTTCTGTGATAATTTAAAATCAACTATTATGAGTCCTAATTGTGTAAAATGTCTTAATCTTCTGCTTATATTGTAATGTATAGAATGGAATTGATTTTTAAACCTAGTGGCTTTCAGAAATCTGTGTATTGTTACTGAACATATTAAAACTTAAGACTTCTTTTTATCATATCTATTTGTAATACTCAGCATATGGTATTTTTAACATACAGCTATTTAGAGGCCAGGAATGACAGTTTATTTTTAAAGAGGGCAATATTTATCCCACCCTAGTTTTCAATAATACATGCATCTTACCAACTGTTAGTCCTGAGAAGCAGCTTACTCAGAAACAAATTCAGTTGGGCTTATTTTAAGTGTTACATTTATAACTGGTATAGAAACTCTGGGAATATGTTAAAATTGTGTATTACATAAAACGGGCTGGTATTTGTTGTGACTGATCATGAGTAACACATCAGCCCCAATTTAAGCACAGCCCCAATTTTCTAACAATATAGAAAATATTAGTAAACTTGTTACAGGTCCTACTAAGTGTAATCTTTTCTTATTGCATAACTTTAAATAGTGCTGCTGTTTTCTGTCCTTTATACAAAGTTTCCTAACAATCCTATTAGTGTTTGAGTATAGTTAGGTGTGAAATAAGATTTATTCTCTATGGTAAAAAAAACATTGACTTTAGTGTTGCCATGGATTTTTCTGGGAAGTGATAGAACTCTATAGAAGCTTGGGTGCTACAGATTTGAATGGTTCTTGCCACATTATATTGGAAATATGGAATTTGAGTATGGGAAAAAGATACTTCTGCTTTATTCAGGGGATTTGTTAGTTCTAACAGAAAAAAATACTTCGATTAGAGAAAGATCAACAATTGCATTTAGTGGAAACCCTTTATAAATGATGAGATTGTGATTAGAAAAGGTAACTTACAGAGAAAAGGAAATTGTGATGTAACTGTGAAGAGAAGGGGCAAATTATAAATGTCTCTAAATTACTGTCAGAAAAATTGGGGCCATTTTATAATCTTTTCTATTTTTCCTCTATTTACTGCTTTTTATTTTTATTTTTTTATAATTTTTGCTTTCGTTAAAAACATTCAATAATAATCATATTAAAAAACAAAGTATCTAGCAAAACTTATTAGATTGCAGTGGTTCACGTGGTTAGGAATGGGGTTGGAGGTTAGCAAGCCCACATTTTAGACCCTAATGCTACTGTGTGGTGTGACTGAGCTCTGGGCATTTGCTCTAGCTCCTTCCTTCACAGGGACATGAAAGGAGCGAGCCCCTTGGGCATTCCCCCAGGCAATGGTGATATTGACTAATCAACCTGGAAGCGCCTTAAACAATGCCTCCAACACTCCCCAGTTGAGGAATACTTGTATATTGTTCCTTGTGTCCTCCTTAAAGAATCATAAAGTAAGGCAGTGACAACGAAAATGAATAGCTTGGGCCTAGGCTTAGTCATGCCACTGAACTTCTGGGTTTTACATTGAAAAGTAAAAACTTTGAGCTTTCTGGTAAAAACAATCTTGCAGTTTTCTTGACATCAGTATGGAAGTGATTTGTTCATGTTGTCCCTTGGGATTTTTTCCTATAATGTGGGATTTTTTTAGTTGTTTTCCATCTAAGCAGTAACCAGGCCTTGCCTTGCCTTATTTAAAAACTAGTAAGACAATTCTACCTGAACTAAGCAAGAATTAATATTAATCACAATCACATTATGTGTCATTGATTGAAGTGAGTTTATGAAGTCTGGCTCTAATCTTAGATTAATCCTCTTCTATTGACAGTAGAAATGAATTGTTTAGTTAATAAAGCTTAAAAAATATTAAGTATCCATCCATCCAAAGCAGATAACATACCTAATAGTTCTACCTCTTATTTTTCTTCACAACAGGAGCCTTGTCATGTAGGTTGGCTGAGAGAGATTGGCCCAAAGTTGTTCATCTGGCTTTCATGGCTAAGTGAAGCCTAGAACTCAGTTTTTGGTTTCTAGGCAAGAACTTAACTATACCAAACTGGCTCTTTTTCATTCATTCTTGTTAATTCACACTCAGAAGAATGGCTGTTTTAATTTAGGTGAAATGTAGCTTAAATAGGTTGGAACCCTGCTGCAACATAAGCTGATGTTTGGTCTGTTATTGCTAAGTGTCATATTTATTGGAAGTCATGGGCAGGTTTACTGTTCAGATCCCACTTTTTCCAGCAGATGTTTGGCCGCTGTTAGATTGTATCAGATTTTTCATGTTCTGAGGTCAAGCTTGCCCTACATTTTTTTCCATGTATCTGCTTATTAGAAATGAATTTTGGAAATTTTTTGTTTGACCTATATTAATAATAGATTGCACATATAGTTTGTAGACTGGAGTTTATTCTGTGCTAGAGTTATCAGTCTTTACAGTTCCTTACAATTCTTTGTTGTTACTGTTCTTAGTACATTCATTCTTAAATATAGCAAAGGGGATCCACTGATGGCCTTTACAATTGAAAATTTTCATGTAAGAAAAGAGTTGTACAACATTCTAGAAACTTAAAGCATATGAGCCACACTCATCAACTATAATTGGGTGAAAGAGTAATCCTGTAAGAGTAATTTATTATATAACTTTCTTTCTTTTAGTATAACAATCATGAAATTCGTTCTGGGAAACACATTGGAGTATGTATCTCTGTGGCCAATAATAGGCTCTTTGTTGGCTCTATCCCTAAGAGTAAAACTAAGGAGCAAATTGTAGAAGAATTTAGCAAAGTAACAGGTAAGTTGCTAACTGCTAATAATTTAATTGTTATTAATGTGATCTGTGATGAACTTTATCACCATCTTTCGGCTGATGTTGGATGATGATGACTTTTGTAAACTGAGATCATAAAGGATAAAGTTGAAAGAAAGATATGGGAATTGTTTAAGAAGCTGACGATTGAGAGACCATTCCAGATCTATTTCATCATTTGCATTGCATGCTCTGGCAATGGAGTTGGTTGGCTATTGGAACAGCCACCATTTTAGAGGGGACATTTTGTTCTTGTCATATAAGCTGTAAAGCATTTAGAACACGGGTTCTAACCTTTTGGCTTGCCTGGGCCGCATTGAGTGAATAGGAAATTTCTTGAACCACATATAAAATATGTAATGTAGATAAATCAGATATGTTAAAGATCTTATGGAACTGCATGTAGCCTATGGGCTGTGGTTTGGACATACCTGATATAGGAAATGAAAATTTCATGACTTCACAGTAACTTGTTTTCAGTGGTCTTGTATACTAGTTTGGCATAGTGTGACAAATATTTATTGAACTGTTTTATTGGGCTCCATGTCCAAAACCCATGTAAGTGCTTTTTGCATCTTTTGTCCTTTGAAATAGGAGCTGATTCTCTTTGTTAAACAATAATTTAGATGGGAATTTCAGTTTCTTTATAGTTTTGCATGTATTTTTTGCAGAGGGGAGCTTAATTATATATATAAAAGATAAATATAGGTGCCAACACTGTGAACCACAACACTGGGCACATGACAAAAACATTTTAAAAGGCATAAGCACAAAAAACTGTTATCTTAGAGCAATACTCTTACATATCTTCATATGACAGCAAATATATTGGACAAATATAAAAGGGAAAGGGTTAAAACTAATACTTTTTATTTTTAATAAATGTTATGTTCTACTTATAACTAATGGTTCCGTTAAATGTATATAACTGGCTTCAATTTCAGAGGGTCTCACAGATGTAATATTGTATCACCAACCTGATGACAAAAAAAAGAACAGAGGCTTTTGTTTCCTCGAATATGAAGATCACAAAACAGCAGCTCAAGCCAGGCGTAGGTTAATGAGTGGAAAAGTGAAAGTTTGGGGTAATGTTGTTACAGTTGAATGGGCTGACCCCATAGAAGATCCAGATCCTGAAGTGATGGCAAAGGTAAACATTTACGGGAGCAGTAAAAATAGCATGCATTTGTTTCTGCTCTTTTGTGAACATTGTGACTGTTCACGTATATCATAAAGACACAGATTCTGTTCTGTAAAATGGCATGTTTAACATTTACTGCCCTTGCTATGAATGGGATGTTTTACACAAAATAATTCATACACATATAATTGTTTTCATAGAAGTTTCCAGTAGCTATTGGTTACTCCTATGACACTGTTTCATATTTTAGTTTTGATATTTAACAAGTCAAAAACATTTTCAACCTTGAAATATGAAATATTCCCTTAAGTCCTTTTCTTATTCAATCTCATAGTACCTTGATTAATTGATAAAACAGTGTTCACTAGATTTCTTTATTTTTCTTACAGGGGTTAAAGTGTGACCCTTCCAAAAGGTGTGAGCACATTTTTTAATATGGGGGATCCCTTGTCAACCTTTCCACCATTCCCATTTTTGCTATGGCAGTTAAGTCTTTTACAGCATAGCATTCAGTATTGTCACTTTATACATCACACATTTTCTTAAATTTCTGTTTTTTTGTTATATCTGGTTTTTTTATTGCCTCCCTTGATTTTTCTGAGCAAACTTTACAGCAAGCTTTTCAGTGAACAAAAACCACAGGGATACCTCACAGGCTCAAACTCAACATTAGCAATGATGAATTTTTCAGGAAACCTCGTTAATTTGCATGGAAATGATATAGTTGAATCCTGGGCTTGCCTTTTATTTGTAGAAAGGGTCCTCTTCATTATAGTGTTTGACTAAGTGGAAAGATTTGTTATCCTCCTGGATGTGTAATTTCCTTCTAAAACTTTGTACCGCCTCCAGTATTTTCTTCAAAAGTCCTTTGACTCTGTGGGATGACTTTTAGAAGGAACAAATACTTCTTGCATCCAAATTGTTGAGGCTAACAATGTTGATAGATTTGGGATACAAAAAGGAATTTTGTATTTTAAGAGTTCATGACTTAGACATTATACCTTGAAATTTGCTTCAATCCTGAGTGGAGATTAGTTATTAGTGAACAAATGTTTTTTTGCTTGGGCATGCATCAAACTAGACTGGTGAGCTGAATAGTCATAACTGGCACAGATTCAGAGAGTGAGTTAAACTTCTGTATGGTCTCAGTGAGAAACTATTTTGTTTAGCCTTAATATCCTCATTTATCCAAATGATAAATTCTACATCTATGGCTGGTGGGGCTTTTGTTAATTACTGATGGTAAGTTCCACTTCTATTTCAGGAACAAATACCTGATCAGTTTGGGACTTTCTGCTAAAGCAAATAATATATTCACATCTCTGTAGTAGTAGTTAAACCGTAGCTCCATAAATAAATTGATAATATAAAAATAATTTATTAAATATGTATGCTGCCCAACTCCTTTCTCTGGGTAGCTCATAACAAACTGGACAGAGAAAGGGGAAAAGTTAAAGAAATCCCTGTGGATTTTACCCTGCTAGTCGTTGCTGACTATAGCAGTAGGGGGCAATGTTCATGTCCGTTTCAAGACCATTGAGTCCAAAGGCATTTCTATATCAAGACGCCAGCATGACATCACGGAGCATGTAATAGGCATTACTTTCCAGCATAGTAATGCCTATTTATTTACATGGTTTCAAACTGCTAGGTAGGCAGGAGTTGGAGCAAAGATAGGCACTCACCCTATTGTGTGGCGCCTGGGTCTCAAACCTGGGCTACTGGCTTTCTTGCTAACAAGGCCAATGTCTTAACTGCTGAGCCACCATGCCCCTCCTCCCTCCAAAAACCAAGAAAAGGAGGAAAAATATTTCCCTTGTCAAAGGTCTCGGCAAAAAAAGCATTACTGAAAACTAATGTGACTTGGGGGAGAGATGCTTGTACAGAGGGCCAGGTATGAATACCATTTGTTCAGCGTTAACTTTTAACAGAAAACTACATGTACTGTAAACCCTCAGAGACCATCAGAAATCCTGCAAATAATTTGATCCATGCCATGTAGGGCTTTAAAGGTGATAGCAAGTAGCTTGAATTGAATGCACTGAAGCCAATATAGCTCACACAGCAATGGTGTTACACAGGAATATTGCAGTGTGCCCAAAACTACATAAATTACCACATTCTGGCCAGTTGAAGTTTCTGAATGCTCTTCAAGGATAGCCCTCATGGTGCATTCCATAGTCCAGCAAAAAAATTATTTGTAAATTAAGACACTTTTGGTTTGTGTCCAGTTATGACTTACCCAAATCACAATTTTGGGAGAAAAAAACCTAAGTAGAACTAATGCGTATGCTTGTTTTATTGTTTGCAGTAATATACTGGTCACGCTAAGCTATTGCAATGCTTTGTTTTAGGTAAAAGTGTTATTTGTACGGAATCTTGCAAATTCAGTCACAGAAGAAATACTAGAAAAGGCTTTTAGTCAATTTGGAAAACTGGAGAGGGTGAAAAAGCTAAAAGATTATGCTTTTATTCATTTTGATGAGCGTGATGGTGCTGTAAAGGTATGTTTTTATTTCCAGTTTCATTTATTTAGTAGATTTAGATTTAGTGGATTCAAAGTGGTATACATTTCCTGATTTTCCCACTGTAACTATGTAAGTGGGTTCGGCCTGAGAGGGTGCGACTAGCCCATAGTTCCCCACCTACCTTTCATGTGTAAGGCAGAACTAGCATTTGTGGTCTCCTGATATCTAAGTATTAACATCTTTACTACATGAAATTAGCTCTCAGGTATTTATCACATTGCTACTCTGCTGCAATTTCTTCAGAAATCTGTCATAAACTTTCAAATTTATGCTACAATTTTATGTTGTCAGGTTTTGGGCTCTGTTTATTATTAAGAAATAAGGGAAGGTTTAATTATCCTCTAGATAGTGTGCCAATTTACAGCCATTAGTTCTCATTGTCTTCATGAAGAACTGTTGAGAATGAGCTAACAAGACCAATTGTTGCCAGGACAGTAAATAAGTAAACTCAAGTAAATTATGCTTCAGATTTTATGCTAATGTCAAATTCTGTTAAAAATATGATTTAAAGTGTGAAGTGGGTACTATGACTTTTGTCAGTACTCATTCCAAAATATATTGAAATTCTGCTCTTAAACTTCATTCTTGGTTTTCATGGTTACAGAGAATATTTCTAACTCTTACGCATTGAAAAATTACGAAATAGACTGATGTGGCCTTTAGTGAGAGAGGCAATGATCTTGTGTATTCTACATAGTACAATTGGTATTTTTCCTACTGTACTTATAGTTGGTGTGCTGTATTTGTAAGACTACTTTGTTAAGAATGATTTCAAATTATATTCTTTATAGGCTATGGAAGGAATGAATGGCAAAGATTTAGAAGGAGAAAATATAGAAATTGTGTTTGCAAAGCCACCAGATCAGAAAAGGAAAGAACGGAAAGCACAGAGACAAGCTGCCAAAAATCAAATGTAAGGAATTAAAAGAATGATTTTAATGCATTGAACACTACCTTACATGTTGAATTCTTGTGGTAAAGCATAATGTACCTGTTAATGGTTATATTGTATTGTGACAGAAAAAAACTATGTATACTTGAATCCTACTATGATAGTTGTCAGTATATCACCTTTTTAATCCATGCTTTTCCTGTGATATAAGTGCCAATCTTTTGATCTATTGAAAGTAGAGAGAGAATAACTATGTTAACAGATTAATACCTATTGATAAACTAGAATTCCATTCTCTACAAGGATTATCTTAGATGTGATCAAGTGAAAATTCTTTCTCCTCCCCAAAAGAACTAATATAGAAATGGATGAACAGTAATTGACATATTGGTCATGAGAAACTTTCTAAATCATAGAAAGTAATGTTCCTCTTGAGTCAAATTTACATAAAATATTAAAGAACATTTCTCTTAGCTAGTTGAATAAAACCAAAAGAGTAGAGGAATGTTTATTCTGATCAATGCATTTCTGGTTAGAAAGATCAGCTTTAGCGATGTGAAACTATTTGTGGGCAGCTTGTATTTTTTTAAAAAATAGGCTGTCATGCTTATATATATATATATTTGTGATAGCGTAAACTGCAACTCTATCAAGAGATGTGGTAATTGGTCTTTCAGAGACAGTAGTAGATTGATATTTATTTATTTGCCATACATGTCATAGCAAATGCCTCTGGGCAGTTTCCATTATTAAAACCACAGTATACTGCAAATATACAGGTAATCCTTGTTTACCAAATGTCTAGTTAAGTGACTGTTCAAAGTTATACCAGCACTGAAAAAGTAGATTTATGACTGGTACTCAAACTTGCCGCCAGTGCAGTTATTACATGATTGGGATACTTTGCAGCCAGTATGCATTTATGAAGGTTACCGCATCCCACATAATCATAATTTGTGATCTGGTTGTCAATGGGTGAACCAGATTTG
>BHFT01032329.1:37500-78319 GCA_004320025.1 Laticauda laticaudata
ATCTGAGACACCGAATTAAGGTTTTATACACACCAGTTCCCCAGTAAATGAAAAAAAATAAAAAAAAAATAGATGTCATATGTTAAATTGCTCATTGCAAACAATCATTTTGCATTCCTGCAAATAAAATTGTTTTATACTGTAAGCTGGAGGCAAGTGTAACTTATTTTTGTAATAAAGTTTTTATTTTTTTTATGTGTCATTAATATAAATGTGTGTTAGTGCAGAAATCTTCTGGTTTAAAAACTCGTGCGCACACATTTCAGTATGTTTACTTGTATTTACATTTTTTAGAATAGTCATTTCCAGTAGTCTGTCTCTCACATTAATTGAAATTTTTGTTATATTAATAAACCATTTTAGTATATTGTATGTCAATTACTGGGATAGCTGGGACATAAAAGTGTAATTTAAAATTTGTCAAGTATTCATGGGAATATGTAAATGTGCCTTGCTAGTTAAGAGAAGAGCTAAGTGGCTGATGGTAAAAAGTCATTGCTTAATGAAACACCTATTGCCACAGTTTCATATGCTATGCTGCCCATGGTAAAGTTCTACTTTCCATATTTGAATAAGAAATATGAGTGTTGCATCAGCTTCTAAAATCTTAAACTTGATAGGATGAGGTTTATGGAATTTAGGGTTTGCTAAATATAGCCTTAAATTTTGATTTCATTGTAATCCTTGGTATTGGCAATCCTAGTGCCAAGGAGGTTGAAGTGCTCCCTTCAATGAGGTTGTAGTGCCAACTGGCATCTTTACTGTCATGATTCAATGAAGAGCACTGTCAAGGTGTTCATGCCAAATCTGATCTAATTCTTTATAGGAATTTTAGAAAAATGGAAAACAATCCTAACTTGGATCTTCCAAATCCCTCCCATTGCTGAAAAACAAACTTCTTAAAAGTTTTCAAGCATGACTGATTTTGAGGGGGGGTGTAAATGATTATTCATTCAGAATAAATATTGATGCTGATGAAAAATGAAAATTTACAACAATATGGAAACTGAAATTGTAATCACATGTCCGTAAGAGAAGGTGGGCTATAGGATATATGTCAAAATGGACTGGAATTGACTTATCTGTAGAGTTTGTAAGCAATGGTGAGTAATAAGTAACAGAATCTTGACAGTGTTCTCGAATAATTATGAATTCAAGCCATTCTGACTTTTACAATTAAACATTATTTGCACTGTTCTGACATTGGTGCAGTTTTTTTTAACAGTATAATGATACAGCTACAGTAAAATGCATGTGGAAACTTGTTTTGTGGAAAAAATGATCTTTTAAGAGAAAATGTTAATTTTGAAAATTTTAAAGTTGAATATGTAAAGGAAATGAGATTTCACTACTGGACATATATGATTTTAGATAACACTGAATTGATCTTGATGGATGTCAATGTTGTAGATCACATCAACATTTATTGAAGTTATCAGGATATGATGCTTATGAAATATTACACATCCTATTGTCATATTAAGACAGAGGTATACTATTGTATTACAGCAGGAATGTTGGAGGTATATATTGTGTTAGCTTATATATTAATGAAGGCATTTGTGTTCCAGAATTGAGTAGCTTATGCAAGTTACTGTTGCAGCTTGTAGAAGACTAAGGATTGGAACTAGTCTATTTTAATGAAAAATAGTATTTCTTGGAACCATGTTTAAAGCAATTATTCTAGACTTTACAGTCTGTATTACATAGTGTATACTGAACTAAAGTGAACTTGATAAGTAGCAATATTTGCGACATTAGTGAATATAAGAAGTGAGTAAACTAAATGTGATTGTTTATACTCTAACAAGTACTATATCACAGGTAGTATTTAACTTGAGCTGGGCTGAAATGGGGGAAAAAATCTGGACATCACAGAATTTATAAACTAGATGGGGAAGCTTTAAAAAAATCCCGAAAGAAGGCAATTGCAACTATTTGAATAGTTTGCTATGTATTGACATGGTCATCAAAAATTAAACACAATTCAAGACAGTCTTTAGAATATTCTGACAAATCATTAACTGAGAAGTGTCAGCTATATAAAGGTATCCTGAAATTCTCTTTGTTATACAAAATTTTTAAAGAAAACTGTAAAAAAGTATGCATATATTTTGGTAAGCAATTGCATTCTATGAAGTAAATAGAAGGGATGATGTTAAGCATACTTTATTACAGTAAAAGGTGAAAAAAACACACAGGAAATTAAACCCAAATGATTCAAAAAATGGATATTTCTTAAAAATGAAATAGTTGTAAATTGCTTAAGATTGTACAATTTACTTTTGAGATTAGAATCAGTATTTGCTTATAAGTTAAATCTAAATGACTGACTGGGTGCTACACTTAAGCAATGAGTTTTGTTGGATTTTATTGCTACAAAAGAAACCTGTGACATTGTATATACTATGGTTATGTTATGCCACAGTATTCCAATGAAAAAATTACATGTTAATGCCTTTTAGAACAAAGCTTCAAGATGTTATATGAAGTGTATACTACTTCCCCCCCAAAAAAAGACTTGGAATTCTAGAATAGTACATGTGTTGAAACACTTAGAAACATAAAGTTAATATTAAACAATTAATGTCATACACATTTAATCCTAATTAACTCACATAACCTTCTAGAATAGAGATATGTTAATGTGATTGTCTGCTATTCTGAAGTGCACAAAAATGCAGGTAAGTAGGTAATAACATTTTGGCATGTATGAGTTCAGACAGATGAGATAAAATTCTTAAATAGAAGGAATTCCTCCATTTTATCCCATCTGCAGACAAAAGATGGGAAGAAGGAAAAATTGACAGTATTCATCCTAGGACCTAGCACACTAACTCACATTCAATTTGAAAATGTCCATGAACTCACAGATATAGAGATTGGGGTAAAATAATGCATGTTGCCCTGTAAATGCCCCCCGCCCCAATAAAATAAAATAAAAATAAAAAAAATAAGTGAGGCGAACTCTCTTTCCTGGCCTTTTGAAAAGGTTTGCAGGCCTGGCTGTACTGCCCATAAAGGAGCACATATCTGTGGAAATGTGTAAAACATGCTTATTATATGTAGCTTTTGTGTTTTTATGCTTACATATACAACACCCAGAAATGTGCTATAAAGGAGATCGGCAGTTTCTAAATGTTCTATATAGATTAGCCTAGGAATAGAAAAACCATTCACAAAATATTAATATACGAGGATTCTATCTTGAATACAGAACATAACTGCTTTAATAATCCACTGTATTCTAAATGGAATCATGAATTTATATGCCAGTACTAAAGCACATATTTTTAGTGGGATTACAGGCTGGGACACCGTACATCAGAAAATTAAATGTACAGACATTTGGATGGTTGTGTCATGAATAACCAGACTTGCATTAGATGTTTTTTTTTTTTTTAAAGACTATTCATATGAAACATTTGCTATTTGGGAGTGCCCATTTTGTACAGTTTGCATTTATACTTAGTAGTTTAATTCTGAAACTACTTTTAATTTTTGTTGGATATTGACTTATTTTATTGTAAGCTAAAGTACAAAATGTGTATGCTTTATTAAAATGACCGATTGAATTTTCTGAAAAAATGTCTAAAGATAAGGAAACTACAGTACTTTAGTTTTGGTTTTAAACATCCCAACATAAGTTAGATTGTGGGGATATGACATGATAATGAGTACTATGCTTTTGTTCATGCTACAAAATGGAAGCTTAAAAAGATTTTTTTTACTACTTATACTTAATGATCCAGGTCGCACTGCATACATAGCAAGCCAAATTAGATTTATCAAAATGGAAGAAGCTTTTTTTCCTGCAAGTAAATTTTATATTAATTTTGACTTGCACAGTAATAGTAATCATGGATGACAATATTATTAAAGGAATAAATCCCAGCATAAATATATGACAGAACCATCTTTCAATATAATGCAGTTACTTAAACTTAAAAATACAATACTCAAAAAGTTCAAATATATTTTAATATATTAAAGGAGAGTTATACTTTCAGCTCTAAAAACTTTCCATCAATGGAGTTCCCCACAGAGAAGGTGTTTGTTTTCATGCATCTAATTGCATTGGATTATGGGGCATGACAGAAATATCCAAGAATTTCTACCTGGGCCAAGAAAATATTTTTAAAATATTCCTTTAAATATCTCAAACCCAATTCTTTATGATTTTAAAGATATAGATACGGACTTTGGAAGTATTTTCGGAGGTCTGTTGTGTACTCAAGATTATATTATTCATTTCTAGTTAGGTCAGCTGAGAGGTTTTTGGTGTATAATAATATATCATTGGGGGGGGGGAAGAGTCCCCGGGTGTGCATGATAAAACTGCCTTAAAACACAGCAGCTGTTTCCCATTATAGCCAGAAGGCTTGCCAGATTGTAACAAACTCATTTTCAGCAGTTTATCCAAGCTTGTAGCCAACTTTAGAACAGCGATTTAGCAGTAAAATGAAAGAAAATGTGAATTGGTTAGCAAACTCACACAAGCACTTTCTCAAGAACACGTCCTCTATAACCTGATAATTATGGAGCCGCACGGGAGTATATCGCATTAGGGGAGCAGGTGCATGCAATTTATCGCTGGTGTCCGACTGGTTTTGCATCGGAAGCGAACTGGAATTGTATACTCCAGGGATTGCTGAAGTAGCATAACTCCCAGCGTCCCTCAATATTTGCCGTGCCAGCTGCAAACGACCGAAAATTGGAACTGATACTCAACGACATCTGGTCCCCAAGTTTCCTACCACCGCTGAAAAACCATCATCTCCGCTATGAATTTGTGGGCAGGATACGCTGCAATCAAGCCCAGGCATCTCGTGGGAAGAAAAGTGAGTTTTCAAGAGAGGGGGTGGGGGAGGCTTTCGCGTTTATACAGTTTCAAGGCTTCCAATCGAGCAGAATGCGAGCGATTTCGGCGTTCCGGGCATCAGGGCAACGATTCACGCCGCCATTTTAATGGGCGTTATTTCCTCCAGGCTAAAGGGCAACCAAAAGAGTCACGGTAAGGGCGGAAGTGCCTCATTCTCCGTTCTACCCCTTCTTGTTTGATCGATAGCTTTTGCCATTCGAGAGATCGCGAGATGAAGTGAAAAGAAAACACCGAACTCCGCTCCTTTCAAGCAGCGGTGTATTGCTGCGAACGAAGGGAGCCCGGGTGGGAAAGTAAGCGAGAACGGCTTCGGGGGCCGGCGAGGATTATCTTCCGCCTTGGAGAAGCCACCCTATTGGTCTAGCCCTGTGCCACGTGATGCGAAGGGATCGAGTGGTGGTAACCGGAAGGCAGGGGCTTTCGGTCCCTGCAAGTGTGCTACGGAGCGCCTGGGGATCGTCGGGTCAAGCTGAAGCCGGGGGCGCAGTCTCCCCCCATCCTTCAGGATGAGGTGGGCACGCGCGGCCGTGGAGAGACTGTGCCAGCGCGCGCGCCGGGTGGACGTCCTGCGCGAGACCTGCCGCCAGTACCCTTTGTTTTGCTGCGTCCTTTTGGGGTTCAGTGTGGCAACACTCTTGCTCAGCCGGTAAGGAGAGCCCTGGGTCCGGCTCTGGTGCTAGCCGGTAGGAGCGAGATGGCATGGACTTCGTTACACGTGCTGCTTGGCGCAGCTTCTCCCTCCGGGGCGATGGAGGATAGATACTCGAGCAGGAAAATGATACTTTTTGAGAGGATGAAGAAGGGGAAGGTGTGATGCTTTCTAAAAAACAGAGCAAAAGATACGACAGGGATTCCTCGGTAACCGTATCAGTTACCCAGTGGTTTTCAAAGTATGTAGCGCTGCGATTTCCTAAAAGATAGTGGATTTGTGTGACAGCCCCCGCCCCCCTCCAAGGAAGTCATGTCATTGGGTTGGAGAAGAAAGATGTGTGTTACTTTTTATAAGCTTTATTCCCACCACCATAGATACTACAGAGTTACAGAATGTGGTGAAACTGTACATGTAGGACTTGCTCTTGGAAAATGAGGAATAAAGCTCAGAACCAGTTTGGGTAATGTCCTACTTTACTGTTGCAAGTGGGATTGGCATTTTTTGTGATTTTAAATGTGATTCCCATGGGGCTCTGGCTCATCCGTTGAGAACCCCTGGCCAGGTAAGGATTGGATGCCGATACTATTAAATGCACACACATGTAAGTAGCTAGAGTGTTTCCTCTTCTCCCAACCATTCAGTTTACAGTACTGCATGTGTTAAGCATAGCACACTAGCACACATTGGTTTCACCAACCCCAGTCAATTATTCAACTTAGCTAACTTCTTACCATATGTTGATGTCCTTCCTTTTAGCATGATTCAGGCAGGTAGAAGGCATAAACATAAATGAACATGTATGATTGTTTTTCTTCCCAACTTTCTAAAGGAGTCTAGCTAATTTCACTTTTTGTGTCTCTACATAATCCACTTGTAAACAAGAACACTGTTGTGAAGAAGGGATTTATAATTGTTCCAATATAAACAAGACTGCTTTTTCTTTGAGTTCAGCTTCAAAACTTTCTTTCAGGAAAGAAAGGATGGTAGTTCTTACTGAAAGATCTGAGGAAGTTGGTTAGAACAATGGTTAACTCCTTCTCCACTTAATATTTATTTACAGTATATATGTTTTAGAAGACTAATGGGAATTATAGTTTATCACATCTGTTAATGCAGGCTGAGAAAATCTTATAAAGCTGTGGTCATACTATTTATAAAACAAAACAAAAGGCAGATAATAAGTACATTGTCAAATATGGAGAGGACCTCGTTAAGGAATACTATCAGACTAAATTGCTTTCTTGGAAGCATAGCTGAAATATTTTTTTTATAAATAAACTGCTGTTCTGATTTTAATTGTCAAGACATAATAGCCTCCAAGGCAAGGTGAAACAGTGCTGCTGTGTTTACACAATTAGCAAAAAAAAGTCTGGTTAACAAAATTAGTGCTTCCTGCCATTTTCCCCTACTTGCCTTAAATTGCTTTCTTTTCTGAACCTAGAGCAACAATTACTTTGGAATTTTAGAAATAGGGATGTATAACCAGGGTTTATTGTTGGTTTGTACATGTGAAATAGTAGGAGAAAGGATCAACAGTAGGGCCAAGTGCAAAGGACTTAACCAATTCCATCTGCAGCATGATCCCAATAGTTGCTCTTCAGTTATTGTAAAGGGATTTCCCCTTAAATCGCTGAAATACAACTAAAGCATCAAATCCTTCTTTTTCCCTAACCTATAAAATTGCCAGCTTTTTTTGAACCCAAGACAAATTCATATTTAATACAGTATTTATATCCATTTTGGAAAACTTACACCGAGGTGATTTTTAAAATAACTAAAGTTGAGCTTTGGTTGCCATTTTACTTCCTTCCCTTATGTATGATATTTGCATATTCCAAACTACAGTATTTTTATTTATTTATGAAATTTATATACAACCCATCTCACTATCCAGAACAACTCTGGACAACAAAGTAACGTTTTTTTCTTTAAAATATCACAAAAAATATTCTGTGAATTGGCCTATTGGGCTTGAGTATGCTATATTCCTGAAGTAAATGGCATGTTGGATGACTGTTCTGATAGGCATGTAATTATACATTGAACATGTAGGTATTTGAATATAATATTCCAGAGGTTGGAGGCAGGGCTATGTTATTTTGCACTGTCTAGTGGATTGTAATTTTTCCCTTTACTTTTGAGGTATCGTCACATCTTAATGATCTTCTGGTCTTTTGTGGCGGGATTTGTAACATTCTATTGTTACTTAGGACCAGATACCCTCTTACCAAATATTCTGTTTACAATAAAACAAAAATCCAAGGTAATGTAGAACTTTATCAATGTACTTTTGATATATCTGATGGATAATAGTGAAATATTGCTTGTGTTACCTGCAGGCTTCAGCATTTTTAAATCTTACATGAGAAGCTGACATTTTGGATCTGTTCGTTACTAATTACTTTTAGTTGCTGTGATGCAAATTAAATATATCCTTGATCTATTCTAAAAGGAAGAATAAAGGTGTAGAAATAAACTTGTTGTGTTAAGGTTGTGTTAAATAAACTTTTACTTTTCTTTTGCACCCATATATGTTTTGAAACATTCCCTAGTTGTTTGACAAATTGGGATTCAATATGTAGAGATTTATGGTAGGAACAGGAAATCCATTTTGCCATTGTGGATTAATAAAGTTAATTTTACCCATAAGTTTAATGGCATTTTTTAAACTTTTCATTCTTTTACCATTCTCAGTAAATTGATTGTAAGACTGTTCTTTAATCAGTTAAATTACTTCATAGATTTTTATTGACTTAACTGGGTAGAATGTATTCATAACATATAAAGAATTATTGAATTCACTGCATAAATATTAAATATATTATCTAGCAGTGAACTAATATTTAAGAATTGTGGTCAGGAAGACATTGTTCATTCTTATTTTGCTTTCTGATTTTTTAGATCATACAAAAAGGCTATGAAACATGCATATATAAAAAAAAACATAGTCTTCAGAAGTAGGTGTTATGAGAGTAGTGGTGGCAAGCTTATAATACTGGAAAAGTGACTTCAAATTGTAATGAAAGAGGGAGATTCTAAGGCAGTTTGTATTTTTCTACTTACAGGGATCCTCGACTTACGACTGACAAGTGAACCCCAAAATTTATGTTGCTGAGTGAGAGAGTTGTTAGGGGGGGGTCTTTTCCCATTTGAAAATCTTTCTTGCCATAATTGTTAAATGAATCACTGCAATAAAGTTAATATGGTCATCAAGAGAATCTGGCTTCCCCATTGACTTTGCTGGTCAAGAGGTCGCAAAGGTGATCACACGATGCTGGGACACTGCAACCATCATAAATACCATGCTAGTTGCCAAGTGCCCGAATTTTGATCACGTGACCATGGGGGATGCTGCAACAGTCATAAGAGTAAAAAATGACCCTAAGTCACTTTTTTCAGTGCCATAGTAACTTCAAACTATCACTAAACGAATGGTTGTAAGTTGAGGATTACTGTCTTTTCAGCTTAAGGTTTTGATATTGCTGCTGCTTTAAATAAATAAACCCAGAACTGACTGTAAAAGGGGGGGGGGACTTGCAAAGTTTTCACTTGTAGCATTATCCAAAGTAAGACTGGGTAATCTATTCCTATTTCCCTGATTTGGTTGGCTTGATGGGAAAATTAGTCTTTCAGTAATAGCTAAGAAGGATTGGTGGGGAGAAAGGGAAGGCAGAAGAGAATGAGAAATGGATGTTTTGTAAGTGAGATCCCACCTCGACACATTTGAGAATTGCTTCCATGTGTGAATTAACTGAACTTTCTGGCTGATGTCTCTCAAAATATATTTATGTCAGGGGAATAATTTCTTATTTTTTCCATACTGTACAGGTAGTCCTCAATTTACAACCACAATAGAGCCCAAAAGTTTGTTGTTAAGTGAGAAATTTGTCAAGTGAGTTTTGCCTAATTTTACAACTTTTCCTGTCACATTTGTTTAAATGAATCCCTGCACATCTTAAATTAGTAACCCGGTTGTTAAGTGAATCTGGCTTCCCCATTAAGTTTGCTTCTCAGAAGGTTGTAAAAGGGGCTCACATGAGGATGCTGCAATGGTCATAAGTGTGAAAAATGGTAATAAGCCACTTTTTTCAGTGCCATTGTAACTTTGAACGGTCACTAAGCAAACTGTCGTAAGTCGAGGACTACCAGTAATTGCATTTCCCTCACTTCCACAACTGATAAAGTTTGATCAGTTTTGTAACAAAAAAACCCCTCTTTGAAATGGATAGCAATTTTACTAGCATCCTAAAGAATGAATTCCTTTCTATGTTTTCCTTTTAGCAATTAAAATTGCAAGAACAATCTTCCCAGAATGGCAGTTGTGCTATATGTGAAGATATCAAATGTAATAGACATGGGTGAGTTAAAATATTTCAGGGGGGTACCGGTAATTATATTTTCATATCTTAATGGGGATGAATGAAATGTTTTTTTGTCATTTCTATAGACGTGCCTCACTACTAGAAGATTATCAGCCATGGCTGGGCTTGAAAATTCCTTCTAAAGTTGATGCTTCCTTATCAGAGGTAATTATTTAGCATCACCAGTTACAGATAACTTGTGCTACTCGTTTTTTAAATCATAGGAGGTTCTGTCAATTGCTATTCTTCTAAAATTGCTTAAACAGAAATATTTCTGTCATGTTTTCTAAATCCCAAGATGAACAACAGTTTTCATTATTTTTACAGTTGCTACCTTGTTAATCCTTTCTGGCTGTTGATAATGTAACAACATTAGAAAATCCAAGTGCTATTATGCAAGTGTCTTTTAACCTGGATGCATGCAATAATTTACCTAGTTGTACTTTTGAAACTGTAACTATTGGTATGTACATAGATTCGGGTAGCCTTTATAGTTATGTATGGTATTGAGTATGTCCTTCAGTTGTATATCATATCCTTGGTCATGTATTATGTACAAGTAACTTGAGTTACAAAGTGCAGAGTGAAAAATATTATCTGCCTAGTGTTCCTGTATGTTTATATGTGCTAAGTATTATTGTTGGCTATTTTGTGGCATGCACATCTTAATTATTTTACTTGTTTGCAGATGTTTGAGCTAGTACTAGAAAATTTTATTTATCCTTGGTACAGGTAAGGTTCTTCTATAATTTGCCTTTGAAATTCCATCTGATCTCCCTAAGACAGTATTTTGTTATCTTACTTTCAGGTTTATTTAGGTTGTTTAATAATGCATCCCCACCATCACCACCCAAGGTCAATTTTGTAGCTTAAGTCAAATTATATTGTAAAGTCTTACTTGTAAAGTTTTACCAGCTCTTGTTCAGCATGAATACTTCTCTGGGGATAAAATCCATGACATCCAATAGGACTTATTACAAGATAAGGACACTTAACTTTTTCCCCTTTCCTTATGCAATATCTTGGTATTTTGAGTGTGAGCTGGACATGTGTGTGTAGAATAGGTAGAATAATATATGTATGTTGATAGGATAACAGTAGGGTACCTCGCTTTATAGGCAATTGATTTTAATTGTTTAGTTTAATTAATATTTAACTTTTTTGTCCTGATTTTGCCCCTTCTTGGGAGCATGGCCTCGGTCAGTGACTATTGTCCATGAGGCAAACACAAATATGTCAAAATATTTATATTTTGGAGGGCATTCTTTAGAATTGGTGTTGATAGGAGTTGGCAATTCTAGTTACAAGATAGGATCCTGGATCATGCAGAATTTTGTTTATATATATTGGTAGCTTTTTGCCTGTTTAATGTTCCTTTTTTCCCATTTTGAGCTACATTAGATTTTCAGCTTTTTATTCCAGCCTCTCAGTGCATTTGATTTATAAGTTTGATTTATAAATACCTATCGCTATTTTCTTCAATTTCTAAATAAAAGAAACTTTGATTAAAGGGGAACAGTCCCATTATCTGAGGTATAACTTAGTAAGGTTTGATAAGTGTTCCAGTTTTCAAGTTTAAACTTTGCAAAGGAGAAGTTAATTTAAAATTTACTGTGAAAACTGCTAGGGGACCATTTCAAAGGCTTTCTCAGAATTCTTCCACTTAACAACAATATTAAAGTGCTGCTCTTTAAAAAGTTACTTGCAGGAAAAATGCTGGCTGCTGTTCTGAGTTCTAGTTTGCTTCAGCAAAAGGCAAATAGGGATGTAGCTTGCATGAGAAATGTGGAAGGAAAGAAGCAGGGTGGGAAATTCTCCCTTTGGTTTCAATTACAGGAAGCAGAACCTTCTGCTAGTTTTTCAGTTCCATAGGATGGTCACCCTGAAATTGGAGATCTGATAGCAATGTGGTTAGTCTCCCTGCTTTGCTTGCCTCAAAGAGGAGAAGATATCTCGGTGCCCCCCTCCCCTGCCACTTCTACCTATGGCCAGAGAATGGGGGAAGAGAAGGATTTTCTGCTGTCATTTTTTAAAAACTCCTGTGGAGCAATTGTTCAAAGGAATCAGTACTAACAGCAGCAGACGTGCTCTCTTCCTTTATTTATTTTTTTTTCCAATCAAACTACTTTCCCATTCACAGATTAGTTACTGCAACAAGTAATCCACAGTTGGTGGTGCAATCCTGGCATGTATCTCATGGAATAATATGGGATGTGTGTTGAAAACTGCCATGGTTGGTGAGGGGCTGCCATGTCTGATCTCCCATGGCTTTCTTTGGAACAAAGTGACAATATCCTGACCTCCAACATACATAGGCCTCTGTAAGCCTTGGAAGCTCTGAGGATCTGCATAATTGGCAAGAAAAGAGCTCTCTGCCAAAAGGTGAAAGGCCCCAAAATCGTTAGCACGAATCATATTATTCTGAACGCACATATGAATTATTTCAAAATTATAGCATGTTTGAGTAAAGTTCTCAAATTATTAGTATTTACATTTATAGACCGCGGAATACCAAAAGCTTGTTGATTTTCAGATAAGATACATAGGAAATAATATAAAGGTTATAAAATGTACACAAAGAAAAAGTTCACAAACTAATATAAACCTAAAATAAAAATTAATATTCTTGTTTGATTAAATTAAATTAAACCAAAGTGCAGCCAAACTAAGATAGAGCTATATCTTGTTTTGAAATTTTGTAGAGAGATAACTGATGATGAATCACCTGTGGATGAATTAAGAGTAACTTTACGATTTTTTGCATCTGTGTTACTTCGCAGAATTTACAAGGTGAGAAACACAATGATGGGATCGATATATTTAATGAATGGCTTTGAGGCATAGGCATAATAAAAATATTTAAGAGATTATCTCACTGAAAAAAATTGTTTTATATTAATTTAATACTTGTGAAGTCTTCAAAAAAATCTTTTGAGTCATTAGTGCAGGAGTCCCCAGACTTGGCAACTTTAAAACTTGTGGACTTCAACTCCCAGAATTCCTTACATGAAAATTTCTTTATACAAGCAAAATCTACTCGCAAAACAAAAATTACTCTTTGAATTTGCAAATAATTTATCTTCCTATGTGTTCTTCAGGTGAATATTCCAACTGTTGTAACAAAAAGAATGCTAAAGGCAGCAATGAAGCATATAGAAGTAATAGCTAAAGCTAGACAAAAAGGTAATAATTTCATGCCTTTTATTTAGAAATAAATTGACCTTTCTGTTCTTATATATGCTTTTATTTTTATTCTTTTAAGTATTGTCAGAAATGAATTTTCATATGAATTTTACTGAATTTAATTTTTCCTACAGTAAAAAATACAGAATATTTACAGCAAGCAGCTTTAGAAGAATATGGACCATCACTCCATGTGGCTTTGAGAAGTAGAAGAGATGAACTCAATTATTTAAGAAAACTTACTGAACTTCTTTTTTCCTATATTCTGCTTCCGAAGGCAACAGATTGCGGGTATATTATACTTCCTTTTATATTATGAAGCTCTAACATTCAATGTGTTTAAATTTCCTATTTTTGTTAAATGGAAAAGTGTGCTTGTCAGAAAATCTTGCTGTGGGCAGGTTACTCTACCAGTCTTAATTTATAACAGATAAATGAACTTGGAAGAGTTGATTCTTTCAGTGTTCATGAAAAGCCATCAGTGTAGGGTATGAATTTGGTCTTGTCAATGCTTGATTGTGCTAAATTTCAGTCAGTGGAGGAAAACGTTCTATTATTTTCAACCATCAAGTATGTCACCTTCATTGAACAAAAGGCCACACCAGTACTGAAACTGCTTATCGGGGCCTGCATTATAGAAAGGACAATTTGTTTTTTTACAAAAAATAACCTTGAATAAAATAACAGGTGGCAGACCTGTGATTTAGATGAATACATTTTACCTGGCTCAAAGCTCCTCAAATCCTTTGAATACTAATAGTTTGTCAGAAAAAAGTGACCTTTGGAATTGATTGGAATATTTTATTTCCCAGAATTTGCAAAAACAGATGTGGAAGTAAATGGATGGGTATATGAGTTTTGGGTTCATGTATTTAGTATTTACTATTTCATCATGTTGTATATGAATGACATCTATAAGAACTTGCCTTTCTGCAATATTCTAGCACTAAGAGAGAGTTAGTGGAGTTCTGCTTCTGGGAGTGAACTAGGTAAGGAAGTCCACATCTTTTTGGCCAAGGCTTCTAGAGATGTTCACCAATAAAATTAACATGCCCAGATTCAATGGAGAATATGGAGAGGGCACCATAACAACAACCATTGCTCTTCAAAGCATGCCTGCTCATATTTTTGCCTCTTGAGTTGAGAAATCAGTGCGAGAATCAAGGACTTTCTTTTCTAAGTGAATAGCTGCATCAGAAGTGAACGTATAAGTCCCAGACTTGGTATAGACGCCCTAGTTACCACTCTGAGATAACTAGCAACATATTTTTTTAATACCACAAGCTCTGAGAGATCCTGAGGAAGTTCCATTATGTAACTTGAAAGATTTTTGACTCTGCAATTATGTCATCAATCTAATTTGAGGACCATCTAGCCCAGGGGTGTCAAACTCGCATCACGGGCCATATTGTGATGCATCACTATGTTTTTTGCCTTTGCGGAGCTGGGGTGAGTGCAGCCTGTGCAGGCCGTATCTGACCCATGAGCTGCTAGTTTAACAGGCCTGGTCTAGCCTATTAGTTTATGAACAGGACTTCTACTACCACAGCATTGTATATGCATATTTTTATATACAAAAAATACTCTACAGAATACCTTAGAATGCACTTTTTTCTCCTCTCCAGATGCTTTGTTTGTTTGCCCCTTTTCTAAAGTGGTTGTAGAACCAGTTATATTCTTTAGAACAGATAACAGGTGGGGTTTTTTTGGTTAAGTTTTATTGATTTTTAAGGGCAAACAAAAACAAACATAAAAACATCCAACTTTCTTCCATAAGTGTACAAACAGTACGTTGGTTGGTTTACAAAATTTTTGTGCATCGATTTCATAGTCTCAATTACAGTTACATTACATAATAACTCATATTATCAATCAGAAATTATCCTAGTATTAATTAATCATTTGAATTATAATTTTGTTCATTCATATCTTTGCAAGATAGCTATACTTACTTAGTTTATTTTATAACAATTCATATAGTCCTCCAAATCTATCCTAAAAACATTTTATATATGTAATAATATAATAAAAAAGAAATACATCTTTGTATATTCATTATTTTCTATAATTCTACATATTCTATTACTATATTTTGTTTATCTAGCCATTGATAGAAAAGGTCCCAAATTTTGTAAAATTGTTTATCCTCTTGTTCTCTAATTTCAAATGTCAATACTACTCATTTCAGCACATTCCAGTATTTTCTTGATAGTTCCTCCTGCAATGGTATTTTTCTCATTTTTCCAATTTTTTCAAATTACAATCCTAGCTGCTGTTAATACATTTATAATCAAATATTTTTAAATCTTTGCTGTATGTATCAGGTAGAGCTGGATTATATAACAACAACAACAACAAAGCAAAATAGGAAGACCTCTCTCAAATCCTTTTTTTAAATGATAGATGAAATAAATTTAAAAGATATATGGAGAGAAAGAAATGTTAAAACCAAACAATACACTTTTTACTCAAATAGACATTTAACATGGTCCAGAATAGATATGATTTGGACTTCAACAGAATTAATATCTAATACTCAAGAAACAAATATCAAAACAAGTATTTGGGCAGACCACAATCCAATGACAATTAAATGGAAAGGACAAAAAAGAAGATCGAGATGGATGTTAAATAATACTATTCTAAAGGAGAAGGATTTTATACAAGCGGATGGAGAAAGAATTTCTTTTTTTCTTTAGAGAAAATAAAAAAGAAGATACTTCAATCCAGAACGTATGGACACAATGAAGGCATATGCTAGAGGCTTGATAATAGACTACACAAGGAAAAGGACATTAGGAAAAGGCAAGCCACGGAAGCTTTTGAAAATGAGTACAAAAGACTTGAAAAAAGAACTACAGAAAACGCCACAGAAAAAAGACATTAAGCTAAAACTGGATACAATTAAACATAAAATGAGTTTAATAGAGAAAGAAAAATTAATACAGAAAATTAGAAGTGCTAAACAGAATATTATTTTGAGGATGCAAACAAACCAGGTAGATGGTTAGCATTCACATTGAGAAAGGAAAAAGAATCAGGAAAATACCGCAGTTAATAGATGATAAAGGGTCAAGTTTGCCATGGCAATAAAAGAGAAGAAGGAAATCATTCGAGACTTTTATGGGAAATTATATGAGCAAGAGAATATTGATGAGGAAAGCAGTTAAACAGTATTTACAGAATGCTAATCTACCTAAGATACCTAAAGAGACTGAAAAAATGTTAGAAAGCAATATAACCATGATGGAATTAACCGAAGCACTTAAGAAGCAAAATAATATGAAGACACCAGGCCAGATGGACTTCCGGCAGAATTCTATAAACATTATAAGAATCGCTGAACTTCCCATTGCTAGAAGTCATGAATGAAGTTATGCTAAAGAAGAAGATACCTAAAACATTGTCGGAAGCCTATATGACACTTATTCCAAAAGAAGAGACTGAATCGATTACAAGTTAAGATTTATAGACCCATTCTTTATTAAATGCAGATTATAAAATCTTCGCTTCAATATTGGCAGAGAGACTCAAAAAAATATTTAAATAATTTTATTCATTCTGACCAAAATGGATTTCTGCCAAAGAGACAAATTAAAGATAATATGAGAGTAATACTGGACACTTTGGAATATTGTGAGCCTCACCCCCAAAAATAAATGGCTTTGATATTTTTAGATAACAGGTTTTTTTGGGGGGGAACACTGCCACTGCTTTAAACATTGTATTAACTTTGATGGGTGGATCCCATGATGATATGTAGAGAAGGAGGGTTGATCCACATTCTAATTAGTTGGACAGTTCTCTGTTATCAATGAAGAAGTAGCTTCCTCACATGTTTGCATTAGGGCAGGGTTGTCAAACTCATGGCCTGCAGGCCAGATGTATCACATGCTGGCCCCGCCCCCGCACGGTTTAGCAAAGGGGAAGAAAGTCCCAATACATCACCTGACAATGCTGTGACAACACGATTTTGACACCCCTGCACTAGAGCTATGAGTATCTGCCTCAAAAACTGGCAGATAAATAAAGGGGGAAATCTTTCTGGTTGCTGAGACTTCTGTAATTTTATCCTATCCTCTTTCAAGAAATCTCTGTAAGGAAACTAAGGAAATTTTTATTTCTGAGGAGATTCCTGTCCTTACAAGTGACAGCAGCTTTTCTTTTTTCTCTCCAAGCGGTAGTATAAAAAAGTTGGGTTGTTGCCATACGATGCTCATGAAAGATTTATAGCACTTTCTTTGAACTATTTTTAAGATTGAGAATCACTTTGATCTAGTGGTTAAGACACAAGGCTAAAAAGCAGGAGACCCATGAATTCTAGTCCACCTTATTGTTATTTTTTATTTTATTATTATTTTATTATAAGCATACATATACACACACCCTTTATATAGTCTGTTATTCTTTATTAAATTAATATAAACGCCCACCTGTCAACATCGCCAGCCACGGACTGGAAGTAGAGGATGTAAACAGGAGAAAACTACTTACCATCCCGTTTGGTAAACGCGACATGCATTCGATACTGGTACTCACGCGCCTCCGTGTTTGGCTTCCTCTCTATCCTCAGCAATCGTCGATTGACATTTCAATTGCTCGAAAGGTTTTGAGCTGCTCAAAACTTTTGAGCGGAATGTAATCCAATGCGTCCGTTATGCATACCGCTAAGGCATACGGGGGACATCGTTCTGCATAGCCGTTTCTGATCCGCATATCCGCTAGGCATCGCTGCACATTCCACGCAACTCGCATTCCAGTTCCAGCGTAAACAAGACGCAGGGAAGGAAGCGGAACCGGACGCGCAGCATTAGTAGCAGCGGACTGGAAGAAAGGAGATAAGCGATGCAGCACGCAAAGAAATGCACTTAAACAGAAAAAACATTGCGGAGGGGACCTTCTCGGATATTAAGGATGTCTACGAGGATGCCTAGAGGATGGCAAAGGGACACATAGTGGAAAAACTATATTGCCTATAAAAAGGGAGCAACTCACCTGGATGCTCACTTTCAGCCCACAGCCCAGCTGTGGCAGACCTCTGCAGCCATTCATCCTGCCTCTTGCTCTTCACAGACATCCAGTCATGTCCACCATCGGATGCGTAACAAACTTCTTTTGTACGCCACCATCGTTTCCTGCAACCAGTGGCGAAGGCCACTCTACAGGCTCTGTGAACTCTACTACGGGAAGACAAGGAGGCGGCAAGAAGAGTCTGCGGCCGAAGATTGATCAGCGGAGAAGAGCAAGAGTAACAGACTTACAACAAGCCTGACTGGTGGACGCTCAGGAACGAAGACCCTCGTGATTCCAGAACTTCATGAGGATGCCTCCAGCATGTTTGACGAAGTTTGAGCCGGACATGACACTACACCGACCAACCACCACACGGTTGACCAAGCAGAGCAACCAAATTCCGCCCTCAGCCTGGACCCTGGACTCAAGTGGCACTGACTCCTGCGCCAACCTGGCCTCAGGGGGACACCTACAGGAGCACAAGAGTGGAGTAGCGCTGAGAGCTTGCACACAACACCATCAGCATTGTGGTCAGAGAAGTGGGTGGCTAGGCCACGCTCATCGAAGAATACCTGGAGGAGCTTCCTCCAGTGCCCCTCCACTGAAGAAGGCTGAAGAAAGTTGCAGAGGCAGTGGTATAGATGGTGGAACTTCCCCCACATCCGTTGAGCATAGAATGCGCAAGCACACGCTCGGCCTGCAAAGCACCAGCCAAGTCGGGGTCCACTTATTTCAACTACAAGGGCTTCTTGGCAGGATGCGTCCTCGTCACCATGTGTCGATGCTGACTCACAAGTTCAATGTACATGCGATGGCCTCAGGACAAACGTCATGTTCCGAGATGCCGGGGTATAAACGCCAGTCATCTCAGAAAGGGCTGAATGCAGAACTCACGATGGGCTCCCAATCTAAGCCCCTGCCCACACACACGCAAGATGTGGCCTACTGTCAACGTGGGGGATGACAGCCTTCATCCCTTCAGCAACCTATACCTCATGAAGCCCGTACACCTCCTAGAGTGCCCTCACGCCAGTTAGAAGAGAGGATCTTCAACTACGGAGGCTGTCCAGGGCAAGGCGCGGTGGTGGAGAACGCCTTTGGCATCCTGGCAACAGGTTCAGGTACTTCTCACCACCAACCATGCAGCATCAGCCCCAGATCGTGAGGAGGTTTCGTGAAAGCTTGCTGGCTGATCCTGCAGCAATCCATGCGCACCACTACGCGATCCATCTTTGCAGAAACAGGCTCGTGAGCCTCCAACAAGGCAGTGGGGACATGGAGCAGTGGGAATGGAAGGCAAGGGCAAGCAACCTGATCGACATCCCTGAGGATGTGCAAAGCCTCCAACAGGGCTCACTTGAAGGGAAGAAGCAGCGCAACTCCCTGAAACACTGGTGCAACTCCCGCAGCTGGAGCGGTGGAGTGGCAAGAGAGATGAATAGAATGTTAATGGAATGCTTCCTTCCAGCCTGTCTCATCACACGGATGAGATTGGCCATGTATGTTGGGTGGGCTACATAAAACAGGTGGGCAACTTTAATAAAGAGTTGTGTTTATGTTGACATGTGTGGATGCAATGCTTACATTGTTTATTGAATAATGAAGGGCCATAGGTGTGGCACCTGGGAGGGTGGACATACAGTCCCCTATGCTTGCACTGGAGGTTTTATCTATCCCACAGCGTTATCTTAACCTCATCCCACAACTATCTTAACCCATCCCAAAGGTATCCCTGCCCATTCCGCACTGCTATCCTTACCATCCCAAAGGTAGTCACTGCGCCATCCCACTGTATCTTTAACCCATCCCACAAGCATGCGCAAAGGCTTAAACATTTCTAAAAAGCTATATATATATATAAAAATACCTGAAGCAGTGTGTGAAGCAAAGATAAAACCTTTAAATAACAGCTGTAACAAGAAAAATGAGCACGTCAGTGTCCAAATAAAGTCTACAGGTCAGCAGTCTCTGGCAATATAGTGCACTCGAAAGTGTGCCGCAGTCTTAGGAGTGAAGGGTCGCAGGTGCTGTGGAGGTGGATGCTGCTGGAGCTGCTGGTCTGAAGCATCATTGGGCTGCCTGGCCCCGAGAGGAAACAGGTGACGGTGTATTTGGGGAACTCTAGACAGCTGGCTCAGCCGCCATGATGTTGAGAGCTATATTCCTCCATGCATGGGGTGTCAGCCCCAGTACCGAGGATAAACAGTAGTCCATCGCCAGCCGGGCTTGCTGTGGGTGGAGACAGGAGCAGTGTAAGTGGGGCTGTCTGGTTGCATCTGGGTGAGGACTGGCATGGGTGGTTCTTGGTGTGGGTGCATCGGTGGCTTCGGTGGCATCAGTGGAACCGGTGGCAACGGTGTCGTCGATGACTCTGTGCCCTGGACTGGGAAGCGGCTGCTGCCTTGCTGCTGGGAACCTCTTGGTAGCCGTAGCCCTGGTAGGCTGAGGGCCTGTGGAAAGCATTGGACTGGGAAGGGAATCACTGGGGTCGGAGGAGCAGCCCTGGACTGGGTGGGAGCAAGGTTCACCTGGATCTGGGAGGGTTGTTGAAGCAGCTCGGTGATCCAGTCCTTCACCACCTGGTACGGGGTTCTCCATGTCCGTAGAGGTCTGGTTGACATAGGTGAGCGAAGGGTTGCAGTTGGCAGGATGAGGAGTCGGTGTGGACCAGCTGAGAGAGGGAATCTATGCTGCTGCCGGATGGTGTCTCTGATCTCCAGCAGGACAGTGTGCATCCTGCGCCTCACTGTCTGGCTTCTCTGCCCTTTTCTGTGGAGGTGAGACTGGGGGTGGGATGCGGTAGGGCTGTTGTGGAACCGTGCCGTTCTTTCTGCCCACTGCACCAGGGAGTTCTCCACGCACTCACCACGGTTAAAACAGTCTGTCCGCGGGTTTCCGCCGTGGCATTTGCTCCACAGAAACTGCCTGGATGACAGGAGCTGACTCTCTGCCGAAGAGACAATCGGGCTCTCAGCCGGCTTGCCGGAGAGAGAGGGTCGTGAGAGGGGCTTGCTGGTGCTACCTAGTGGCGGACCTCACCCTCCAGGAGCTGCACCTGGCCCATGACGTAGGTCTCTCTGTTTTCCGTAGCTCTAACCGATACGACACAAGATTTTCTGAGGCTGCAGCTTCCCGTACACGGTGGGCATATGTTTCCACCACCCGCAGGCGCACATCCGATGTGTAGCCGCAAGACTGTCCGCCTTCCGCTCTCCCAAGAGCCTGCTTCCTTTTGGTGTCCCTGGAGAGCCGTTGTCCCTTCCGCCATAGATAGTCATTCTCTCTCAGCCACTCAGCACCTCATCCCTCAAGTGTTCCTCAATGGAGTATTGGCCTCCTCTCCCTTTCCCGCATATGTCTTTCCTCCCTTTGTGGCAGGACCAGATGGCCCTCATCAGAGGGGCTTCACGTTGTAGGGGCTGCTCCTCCACACCGCCGCAGCACCAGCAGAATCATCAGCAGCAGCACCAGCAGGATCATCATCATAAAGCAGCAGCAAAAGCACCAGCAGGATCAGCAGCAGCAGCAGAGTAAGCATCAGCAAGCGCCAGCAGGACCAGGAGCACGAGCAGCAGAGAGCACGAGCAGGAACAGGAGGACAAGCAATCCGCTTCAGCAGAGTAAGCACAACCAGCAGAAGCACGCACTGCCGAGAAGCAGCATCAACAGAGTCAGCACGAGCACGAAGCACCACCGCGCATAAAGCAGAATCATCAACTCTCAGAAAGCCATAAGCAGCAGAAGCCCCAGCCGCAGAAGAGCGAGCCTGTGCTACAGAAGCACGCGCAGCACGAGTCGCAGCGGCTAGGGGGGCGGGAGGGTTGGCCCTTCCCTTTTGCCAGGGCTGGCAGCCAGATGGCTGAGGCTTTTCTCTCTTCCCCATGGTGTGGGGTTGCTGGCTGGCAGGGAGGCTGGCAGGAAAGCTGGCAGGCAAGGCAGGCACCAAGGCTGGAGGAAGGCAGGCACAACAAGGCTGGCAGACAGCAAGGCTGGCAGGGAGGCTGGCAGGCAGGCAGACAGCAAGGCTGGCGGGGAATGGCAAGGCCAATAAGGCAGGCAGCAAGGCTGGCAGGCAGGCATGCAATTCGGGCAGGCTGAGGAAGGCATCAATGTGTCTGATGCCAGGTCTTTCCTCTGAATGGTGACCTGCTTGGGAGCTGCTTCCCTTATATGCCGCGGGCTGACGCAAATAATCCCCCGCATGGCGCAGTGAACGCTAGCCATCCGCTAGCATCCGCTAGCCATGCCACATAAGCTTCCGCTCTTGCATGCCGCTGTGCATCTGCCGCTTCATCACCGACTCGCAATCCGCTCTTTCCATTCCGTCCGCTTTGCTGAGGTGTCCCCGGAAGCCAGCGGATGTGCCATCCGCTCCCATCCGCATTACCATCTGCTAGGTTGCCGTTCCGCATCCGCTTTCCATCCGCCTCTGGTCCCAGACCGCCGGTCCATATCCTTTCGTGTTAATTCCGCTCTGTTTAATGCAAATTTTGCCCTTTTGAGAGCGGATAACAACGGATGGAAACATTTTTTCTCGTGCCGCTGTGTCCTTTTTACAAACGTTTTGCATCCATGGGCAGGTGACAGGCAGTGTGACAGGGCCTTAACCTTTTTGTTTGAAAGGTGCTTAGCTTTGAAAACAACTTAGAAGTTGTTTTCAATTGGCAGTTTCACTGAAGAATGTTCTGCTGAACAACTAACAGAGTAACAGCTTGGCTCCAACGCTTTTAACTTCAGAAGTGGTTAGAGATTAGCTATTCGATCCATTCAAGGTTATGTTTTCCTCAAAGTAGTGTTGACTTCTTAGCTTTGCAATTACCTGACTAAAAGTGAGAATCTTGCAGTATTTTAAGGTGACAGCGGAACAAAGCTTACTTGCGAGTTCAACTCTTCACATAGGTTTTATGTGGATGTACATTATCTACCTTCACTCCAGCTATTATCCTTTCAGTCCTCTGGCTTGCCTTGATTGTCAAAGAAACACCAGGAAATTACCATAACGATGTCTAGATGTAGATCACTTTGAGGCAGAAATCCCACCCCAAGTTTTTCTTAGCTCTATAACACATTCTGATGAGGTTCTACCCAGACACAAATAGTCATATGTGCAGCATGAAGGAAAGAAAAGTACAAATTGGAAACTATTTTTTCTTTGTCAGGACCACATATGTAGTGCCAACCTATATCTTTCAGTGTATCTGGCTTCTCTCTATGTATGCCAGGACAGCACATTAAATTACTTGCAAGATTACAAATGTCAAGAAGAAACAATGGCACACAGGCAAGAAACTGTTTGGTTCCATCCAGAGATGAGAATATCAGTCTATGGTTGGTTTTCCTTTCCCATTGTACATTGTTACATGAAAAGCAGAGGTTGGGTAATTGTTCTTCAGATTGCCATGAGGTTTAATGGAGGATATCATTAAATCACTGCATTTTTCTGGTTCCTTCAGCTCAGTGGCAGGAATCAAGTACACAGAAGCTTCAAATTGGCCTAGATCTGTAGTAGGCTGCTATCATAATAAATGCCCTATGTGTGACATAGAACCCCATTATTTACAGGATCAAGGCTAAATTTAGAGTAAAGTCTCCATTTTTAGGAGTTAAGTATATTTCAGATACATTTTCTATGCTTTGCCTGCTTGATTTTAGTGACAGGTTTTGGGGATTTTTTATTTATTTATTGGCTTTGACTTCTTATCATTTTTGTGTGTGCCCCCAAAGTCACATTGAGTGGGTGGATATATAAAGACTACTAAAAAGAAAAAGGGGTACATGCGTGTATGTATGCAGAGCAGTTTTCTGTGAAAAAAAATGTACGAGAAATTGTGGATGTATGTATTTGTTTAACGGTGCATTAAGTTATTCTTTACCCCAGTTTAATTTGAATGCTAACTTCATAAAGGCTTATGAAGAAGGTATGACTGCATAAAATTGGCTTTTATTCTTTCCAGGACATTCACTTTACTCATAAGAGAAATCCTGTCGGGTTCTGTTTTCCTTCCCTCTATGGATTACTTAGCTGATCCGGTAAGTGCTGAGAAGTTCCAGTAGTTTGTGGTAGGCCATGACAGGTATTTGGTGGCTTATGAAATGTTCAATGAAGGAGGAAGGGGTTCAATGAGAACTTAGATTTTTAATGAAAAAAATAAAAAATGTTAACCTCAGGGTTGTCTCATTTTATATTCAATTGAATTATAGCTTGCAAGGGTCAGTATCTAGCTAGGAGCAATTTTAGGTGTTTGTTAAAGAATCTTGAGGGCCTGGGGGTTAAGATGCTCACCTCCCACTTGGGAGACTGAGAGTTCAATCCTAGACAGTGACAGATGTTTCTCTGTCAGGGCACAAATAAAAAATATCTGCTGCAAACTTCACATGATGTCAGGGAAGGCACCTGGCCAGAAAACACTCAACTCCCTACAGTCACCCAACTATACCCCAAATTAAGGGATTACAGGGTCATAGAAAGGGAGTTTTTGTAGAAGAATCTTTGAAGTCTGAGGTACAGTTTTCCATTTGGCATCCCCATACTCAGTCACTGCAACTGGAAGTGTTGGGAAAGGAAACACCTTTGTCACATCAAGAATTGCTTCTCTAGAATATCAGTTTTCTTTTTCTTATATTTAATATCTCTTAGTCTTTCCCATTTTCACATGAAAGAGCAAACATTAGAGAAGAATTGGAAGGCAATTAAACTTGGTCAGGGATTCTGGTAGTCAAACTGGTATTTAACTTATTAGACAGTTAAATAAATTCATATTATCATTTTATGTACATTAAAAATTGCATTACATGTTCATGCAAAGAATTTCATGAAAGTCAGGTTATAGAAGGCTTTGCAGAATTATTATTATGTAAGTTATGTAAGTATGTGTTATGTAAGTATGTGTATGCCGAATTATAAATTCCCTGTTTTTTCTCTTAACTAAGAAAATTGAATTACACCAATATAACATGGGACAAAACCCTGCCCAGCAGAAGTTACTTTGTGGGGTTTGAGTTAGTGATATAATAATAACTGATTGGAGCTCTAGAAGTTATATCTAAAGGATTTCCTCAATATCTGGAAATATTGCATTTATCACAGCTGAACATCCTATTTTACAAAATACTATCCTGCTCGGAACTGTCTAAATTCTCAGACTTTCCCTGAATAATTCTTAGGTCCTTGGTTTCCACCAGGCTTAGATGTGAATCTAACTAATAACCTACACTTACTAAATTTCTATGGCTGGTGTATAGAGGGCTCTATTTCTAGAGCATCTTGCTTCTTCAGTGTACAGTACAGGACCCAGAAGTAGAAGTGGAGGTGGTTAGAACAAATTGTGGCCTTTTTCCCCCCTCACTTGTTCCTTCCTCCTGTACTACTCTTTTACCAGAACCCCATGCTTTGATTACCAACATTCCATTTTATAAAAGTATTAATAAATGTTAACATCAGGTTTGTCAGGGCTGGAAACATTCCATTAATCATTGGGCAGAGGAACAAAAAGATACATCGCATTTTGTTTGCTACCATATAGAGATAATCTGGATATTTACATTCCAAATCTGGTAGCCTCACCCTAACTGGATTTTTTGATTGTGTAGGACAAGAAGTAGGGGGTTAGGTGGAATCTCATGTAGTTCTGGGCCCTAAATTGGTGGCTTACGTCCCAGATTTACAAATAAGATTTCCAAATTAATCGTTCATATAAGTTGGAAGAATGGCAGAAGGGCCGAATTCTTCTAATGGTGGGACTTAGAGTCTTTAAGAAATGTTTCTAAGGAAACTATATGATTTGCCTTTTGCCTCAGCTATCTTTTAAATAGGTTTGTCTTTTCTTTTAGGATACTGTGAACCACTTGATACTTATCTTCATTGATGATAGTCCAGTGAGTACTACAAAAAAAAAATACAGTAATTGTGAAATTATACAGTTTTGTTCCTGGATGCTGGATTTTTTTTCTGATTTTTTTTTTCTTACAGCCTGAAATGGCAACTGAACCTGCTTCACCTTTGGTTCCTTTCTTGCAGAAATTTGCAGAATCTAGAAACAAAAAACCTTCTGTAAGTGTAAAAAAAAAATGCATGTTAAGTATATATGCCTTTGTTTAGAAAAAAGATGGTATGAGTAATTAGAAATAAATTCTGTACTGAATCTTCTATTAAGGCCTTGCACTTTGAACTGAAAGAATTTGAAGGCAAGCAGGATCTTTTCTTTCTATTTATGAGTTTTTTGAAGAAAGAAGGAACAGTACATGTTTTGCAGTTTTACCTGGAGTTAGGTAAGAAATCTGTCTCAATATGTTATCTTTTTAGTTACATTAAATAAAAATGTACCATATAAAAAGTTGCTTCTGCAATGCACTTAAGCCCGTGTTAGCAAATAAAGGGGATAAAGTGGCTTCCAAACTAAAGTTTATTACATAATGCATAAAATCTTAAAGAAGAAAAAGAAGGGGGAAAAGTGATTTTTAAAGTGATACTTATTTACACTGCAAGTATAAGTTTGAACTAATGTAGTTTTTTTGCTGAAGTTTTCCAGATTATGTATCATAATCAGATTTCTTAAAATAAGGTAGTTGGATTTGTTTTTAAAGTGAGCTGAAATGGAAAAGCCCCTCTAATGTAGCATTCTGTTTATATTGTAACAGCTGATGGATGCCGGTTGGAAGCTCCCATGCAAGGGTTTTAAATCTGTATCCTGCCATTTGGAAAATATCCTGGCCTGCCAAAAATATGAAGCTTCCTCCCACCCTTGTAAAGTGTTAGATTAGTAATTTGGGCAGGCTTTCCTTTCAAAAGCATCTTTATAACTTGAAGGGAGAATTAAGGGAGAGTTTTATAACCCAAAGGAAGAATTTTGAGAATTGTCTTATCTTGTGAATTGCCTTAAATCAATCTGAATTCAATATATTTCTTTATTATTTTATCCCAAACAACAGAGCAATTTAATAATAGAATTTTGCAGGCAGAGTTATCAGATTCTGAGAAAATGTCCCTCCATGAAGAAGTCAAGAAAATCTATGAAACATATTGCTTAGATGAAAGCATTGACAAAATTAAATTTGATCCTTTCATTGTGGAAGAGATACAAAGTAGTAAGTGAAATCAAAAGAGAAATGTATTTGAAATTGTTGCTTTTTTTTCTGAATGGTACTTGTAGAATAATACAGGTGCTGGCATGAACATGTCTTAGCAATATTGAGAATTTGGGGCATCGTGGCACCATTACCTACAGAAGATATATTGGGGAAGGCTTATCTACTCAATGAGCATAAAACAAGGAAATTCTAGCATTGCCTAATTATTTTTTTTTAAAAAAGCTCTATCTTTGTACCTTGATCAGTCCCACAACTTCAAGTTTTACATGAAATGAGAAACAAACAGATGTGGTACCTTTGTAAACATCAAGGTTGACCTCTGATGATTTCATGAAAATGTCCACTTAGCTTTTTGACAACAATACAGAAGTCATTTGCAATTGTTTCTTTTGGGATGTCCTTTCAGTTTCTTAGTCTAAACCAGGGGTCGCCAACCTTTTGGACCACAGGGACCACCAAACACATAATTTTAAATCCCAGGGACCACTAACTGGTTCTGTGGGTGTGGCTTAATTTGTGGGTGTGGCTTGGTGGTCATGTGACTGACTGGAAATGGCTTGTATGTAAATATTCTAAATATTTATATAAATACTGATTTTTTTTATAAAAAAAGAGCAACTTTTACCCAAAATCAAGCAAAGCAGGCAGGCAGATTAGGTTGCTCAAAGAATCACAGATTCATTCAGAGATCTATCTGCCATTGGCTAGCTCAGTCTGTCACATAAAATTTCCTTGCCGTGAGTCTGCACTGAATAATACACTGCTCAAAAAATTAAAGGGAACACTTAAACAACACAATGTAACTCCCAAGTCAGTCACACTTCTGTGAAATCAAACTGTCCACTTAGATAGCAACACTGATTGACAAACTGTTGCAAAGAAATAGACAACAATGAGAGGAATGGCTTCGAAGACATCCAATAAAGAGTGGTTGCGTATGACACAGACATTCTCATTCCTATGCTTTCGGCTGATATTTGGTCACTTTCAATGCTCGGTGCTGTCACTCTAGTGGTAGCTGAAAAGGAGTCTCAAACACAAGTGGCTCATCGATGCAGTCGAGTTGTGCAAGAAGGTTTGCTGTGTTGTCAGTGATGTGTCCAGCAGGACGCTACAGGAGAACAGCGGCCAGTACAAGGAACGTGGAGGAGCGTAGGAGGGCAACAACCCAGCATCAGGACCCACCTCCACTTTGTGCAAGAGGACAGGAGAGCAAACACTCCAGAGCCCTGCAAAATGACCTCCAGCAGACCAAAATGTGCATGTGTCTGCCTCAAACGGTCAGAAAACCAGAACCCATTGAGGGTGGTATGAGGACCGACATCCACAGGTTGGGGTTGTGCTTACAGCCCAACACTGTGTCAGGACATTTGGCATTTCCAAAAACACCAAGATTGGCAAATTTGCACTGGCCCCTGTGCTCTTCACAGATGAAAGCAGGTTCACACTGAGCACATGTGACAGACATGACAGGGTCTGGAGATGCCGTGAGAATGTTCTGCTGCCTGCAACATCCTCAACATCCTCCAGCATGAACCGGTTTGCAGTGGGTCAGTAATGGTGTGGGTGGCATTTCTTTAGGGGCGCACAGCCTTCTATATGCTCTCTAGAGGTAGTCTCTGCCATTAGTACTGAGATGAGATCCTCAGACCCCTGTGAGACCATATGCTGGTCGCGGTTGGCCCTGGGTTCCTCCTAATGCACACAATGCTGGACCTCATGTGCTGGAGTGTGTCAGCAATTCCTGCCAAACAAAGGCATTGATCGTATGGACTGGCCCCCCATTCCCCAGACCTGAATCCAATTGAGCAAATCTGGGACATCATGTCTCGCTCCATCCACCAATGCGCATTGTACCACAGACTTTCCAGGAGTAGGGGGATGCTTTAGTCCAGGTGTGGGAGGAGATCCCTCAGGAGACCATCCCCACCTCATCAGGAGCGATGCCCAGGCATTGTAGGGAGGTCATACAGACACGTGGGGCCACACACACTACTGAGCCTCAATTTGATTTGTTTTAAGGACATTACATCAAAGTTGGATCAGCCTGTAGTGTCTTTTCCACCTTAATTTTGAGTGTAACTCCACATCCAGATCTCCATGGGTTGCTAAATTTGATTCCATTGATATTTTTTGTGTGATTTTGTTGTCAGCACGTTCAACTGTGTAATAAACCAAAATATTTCATAAGAATATTTCATTCATCAGATCTAGGATGTCTTATTTTTTGTTCTCTTTATTTTTTTGACAGATGTTAGAACCTTCAGTCCTAAGGAGGTTCGGTTGTGCTTAAAGCAGAGCCAAAGATCTAAAGACTATCTAGAAATGCAAGAAATCCAACCATTTTCCTGCTTCCTAACTAATCTAAATCTCCTGCACAGCAGAACAGCAGAAAAATAGAGCAATTTAACAGGCAAGTTTTGCGGGTAAGGAGTGAGACACGGGGTTCCTGTGGCCCAATATGGGTATGCAGCCTATGTGTTTCTGCGCAGCCTGGATTAATTGCTTTGGGGGGGGTGCTCTGGGGGTGAGATTTCTCTGCGGCCCACCAAAATTTTTCCATGGCCCACCAGTGGGCCACAGCCCACCGGTTGGTGACCACTCATCTAAACTATAGATTTGGGATTCCTTAAAATTCTCCCATTCAAGTGTGTTTGTGTGTGTGTGTGTTTATCCATCCATCCAATTTACAAATGGTGTCTCTGGATAGATTATGTTTATGTAAAAACAAAAAACAGATAATAAATAACATAGCACACCAGACATATAGGCTCATCCAAGCTCTCCTGGGCCCCATTCTGTTTAATTTCTAAACTCAAAATCAGCCAAATACTGCTGAGAGAGATATCATAATCCTGAAATATTATGCTTTCCTATAAGTATTTTCATATTATTGACATGTCTGACATTTTCATCTGTAGTTGCTGAAGGCCCCTATGAGGAAGTTGTGAAGTTACAACAAATGCGGTGTTTCTTTGAAGCCTATGAACAAGTTTTCTCACTCTTAGAAAATGTCTTCATACCTAGGTTCTGCCACACGCATGAGGTAACAAGTATCTATATTTGAGCTACCTCAGTTTGTAATTTTAACGGTTTTTTCGTGTTACTTTTTGAAGTTTTTGAGCTCAAGGAGTCTACTTGCTTTTTCTCTTTCAACTGACATTTCTAGAATGAAATAACCCCTCTATATTAGCTCTAATGTCTTAATGTATTCCCGAATTATGGAATGAAATAAGCCATCTGCTTTATTTCTAATGTCTGCTTAAATTATTGCAGTGCATTATTGTGGAGTTCCCTTAAAAATAATAGTGAGATAATAATGCAGAATACTGACAGAAATTGAGCATTATGATCATGTCGTGTTACTATTGCTAGTTATAGTAATTCTTGGTCCATTCAGAGCACTGGTTTCCTCTTTTAATGTCTGTATCAGAGGTGGTATTCAGCAGGTTCTGACCAATTCTGGAGAACCAGTAGCGGAAATTTTGAGTAGTTCCGAGAATCAGCAAATACTACCTCTGACTGGAGATTTTACAGTATCCTTCCCCTATCCACCAAGCCATGTCCACAGAACCGGTAGTAAAAAAATTTGAATCCCACCACTGGTCTGTATGGATTTAAGAGAAGTGTCTCTTCTCTAATACATAGGCTTGTGAAAGTCTTTTCCAGTACAATTTCTTAATTTTAGGGAGATTCATCAGGATGGACCCTAGTGTCTTTTTGGTATCAGGCAAATATTTGTTTCATCACATTTTTTTTCTGTCACAAATACTGTAGGTACTATACATTTTTAAAAATGATAGTACTATATCAGAAAATATGTTCAAACATTTTAGTTATTGCTGCCGGTACCTATTGAATTGTCCTGCTTTCCATGCTGTTACGTTTATGAAGTATAGTGATTTTTATTTCTAATCTATATATTTGTAAAATAGATTCTGAAGAAAATACAGCAAATAGAACAAAATAAAATAAGCATGATTAGCAATTTTCAACTATTTTTCCTTATTTAGTATTTCAAGCACCTCTTTCAAGAAGTTGAATCCCCAACACGCAATTCCAAGTCAAACAAGTAAGTACAGAGTTAAGGTTATTTCTCAACTTATGGCCACAGTTGGGACTGGAAATCTTATCTAAGTCCATGTGACTGGATCCATTTTTTTTGACATTTCTTGCAGTGGAAATTAAGCAAATAAACACAGCTGTTAAGCAAACCCATTCTTCTGAATGGACTTTTTTTTGTTGGAAATTGGGAAAATATGTCCTAAATAATGGTTGCGTGATTACGGGACATTTCAACTGCAAGAAATGTCATAAAGGTGAGCCAGTTGCCAAGACCCAAACTGGTCATGTGACCGCAGGAGGTGGCAACTTTTTACAACTGCTGGAAGTGCTATATTGGACCATAAAGTACTCATTCTGAGGCTGTCATAACTCCAAATGGTCATAGATAAATGATCATAAGGCAAGGACTACTTGTATAATATACCTGCCTGGGTTGAAAGTTTTAAAGAAGGTACATTGGATATGTTCATTCTGCTTCTCATTAATTTTTGAAAATTAAATATGAATCTTCAGCTGTAATTCAGTATGTCATTCTTTTAAGTACTGATGACCCTCTGGTTGTGATGGCATTTGGGATTGGAATTTCCATTGCTACTTAATGGAAATTAATGGAAGTGAGATACTAATATCACTCGATAAAGCCTTTATACGACCACACTTAGAATACTGCATTCAGTTTTGATTACCACACTATAAAAAAGATGTTGAGACTCTAGAAAAAGTGCAGAGAAGAGCAACCATGATTATTAAGGGACTGGAAGCTAAAACATATGAACTGGGCATGGCTACTCTAGTGAAGAGAAGGACAGGGGATATGACTGACACGATAGCAGTGTTCCAATATTTGAGGGGCTGCCACAGAGAGGAGGAAGTCAAGCTATTTTCCAAAGCACCTGAAGGCCAGACAAGGAATAATGAATGGAAAATGATCAAGGAGACATTCAACCTAGAAATAAGAGAAATTTTCTGACAGTGAAAACAATCAACCAGTGGAACAGCTTGCCTTCAGAAGTTGTGAGAGTTTCATCATTGGAAGCTTTCAAGAAGAGACTAGACTGCCATCTGTCAGAAATGGTGTAGGGTCTCCTGCTTGGGCGAGTGGGTTGGACCTAGAAGATCTACAAGGTCCCTTCCAACTCTGTTAATAACTTAATAAAAAATGTTTGTTTTTTTAAAAAAAGAAGGGGCCAGGGCCATGGATGCTGAGTAGCACAATGGGGATATTTCCCCGCTGCTTCCATCATGCTTAGCCAGGATGTCTAGTAGCCATTCTTGGCAGCTACTTGACCAGGTTTCTGCATGGTAAGTCAGCCGGAGGGGAAGGGGAGCAGTGAGTCCAGTGGAGGGGAGGCAGGCAAAAGACAAAAGTCAGATGGGGGTGGAGGGGAGGCAGTTATAAATGCAGGTCTGTCTGCACGTACTCAAATTTTGTTGATGCGATCCCAGGAGCAAAAATTTTGAAGGGTAGTTGTAAGTGTGGGGTTTTTTTTAGCACCATTGTAACTTTGAACAGTCGGTAAATGACTGGACATAACCTGAGGACTATCTGTGTTCTTCCATTATTGTCAATGACGATAAAGCCCTATTGTGACAATGTGGCCATATTAACAAGAGGCAGCAGTCATCCTATTTGTTTGTTATCCAATGTGGCGCCCAACGACAACAATGCCTGTTAAACATGGGTTTTAATGCCTACTAGCTCCCTATCCTATTAAACTATTTTTTGTATTCTTTTCATTAAAAAATAAATGGGAATTACCATATGGCAGAGTATATAGCCTCTGTTTAGCAAACTTTTATGTGGATCGCTCATTCAACATTACTTCATGAAAAAACATGCTTTTCCAAAAACCAATTAAAACTTCTGGGATGTTTTTCTTCATATTGCTCTGCAACAGTTCCAGGAAGTAGGACAAATTTATGTCCTACTAGTGAGCAGTTTGGAAAAACACCTGAGTAAATTACATTCATGGTTGTGTCAATGTGAAGCATAGCTGTGGCACAGTGATTACTAATTATGTCCTTGGTTTTATGAATGAAAGAAAATCCTGTCATAGAAAAATGCAGTTTTGTTGTTTTGCTTCCTCATTTTTATATGGTTGGTTCCTGTCAAGCATCCCAAGAACCAAGAAAGACACATGGAGTTAATTTCGGAGTAGTTTCCTTTATTCTTCTTCAACCAAGGACAGAGTTTATAAATCCTTAGTAAGACCACACCTGGAATACTGCATCCAGTTTTGGTCACCACATTACAAAAAAGAATTTGGGACCTTGGAAAGAGTGCAAAAAAGAGCAACTAAGGTGATTAAAGGCCTGGAGACAAAAACATGAACAGTTGTAGGAATTGGGTATGGCTTCTCCAGAGAAAAGAAGAACTAGAGGTGAAATGATAGTAGTATTCCATATTTGAGGGGCTGCCATAAAGAAGGGAGGGATCAACTTATTTTCCAAAGCACCAGAAGGCAAGACAAGAAACAATGGAGGGAGATTCATCAAGGAGAGAAGCAACCTGGAATTAAGGAGAAACTTCTTAACAGTGAGGACAATTAACCAGTGGAACAGCTTTCCTTCAAAAGTTGTTGGTGCTTCATCACCAGAGGTTTTTAAGAAAAGACTGGACAGCCACCTGTCTGAAATGGTATAGGGTCTCCCGCTTGAGCAGGGGGTTGGACTGGACCTCTAAGATCCCTTCCAGTTCTACTCTGATTAATTGATTAATTGATTGAGTCTTATCAAACTAAACAACTATTTGCATAGCTGTAGATATATTCTGAGAGTTGCTAGGGAGGAGACATTTTTACCCACTTCTTTCTGGGTAAAACGTTCCAAGTGTTTTTGACTAAACATTCCAAGCTTTGCTGTCTCTTTGCCCTCTGGAATGGAGTTTCTCCCTCCTGGGAATCCAGGCTACATTCCACCACAGCTGCACAGAAGAAGAAGAAACCATTCTTTTTCATCACAGTTTCCTTTTACATGACTTGAATAATGATATAAAGTAATGTGCTTACTGTAAGGTCTTAAATTATATAAGTGTTGACAATAAGACTCCTTAAGTATATCCCTTGGAAATGTTTTCTCATTTTGAAATTATTATGGAGGTGCCATTTGCTGTTTGTTTTATTCAGAAGCATGCATAGAAGAGGAGAATCGTCAGGAATCAGAAGTATAAGCAGTAAAATTAAAGGCGTGTTCAAAAGCACTACCATGGAAGGAGCTATGCTACCTGACTATCTCCTTGCTGAAGGAGAGGATGATTTTGTGAGTTGAGCTAATAATTCTGAGTTCAGCATTGATTGTGTGTATTTTATTGCCTTTCTGCATTGTTCTTCTCATTCGTTCCAAGACCTTTTTCACTTTGCCTTATATTTGTTGACTGTCAACATAACTTACACCATGATCAGGAATTTCCAGTAACGAAGCACTTTTATTTATATAGGTAGTCCTCAAGTTACGGCCACAATTGAGCCCAATATTTTTGTTGTTAGGTGAGACAGTTGTTAAGTGAGTGTTGACCCATTTTACGAGCTTTCTTGCCACTGTTGTTAAATGAATCACCACAGTTGTTAAATTAGTAACCTGGTTGTTAAGTGAACCCGGCTTCCCTATTGGCTTGGCTTCCCAGAAGGTCACAAAAGGTGATCACATGGGACGCAGCAACCATTACAAATACGGGTCAGTGGCCAAACGTCTGAATTTTGATCCATGGGGATGCTGCATGGTCGTAAGTGTGAAAAATGGTCATATGTCACCTTTTTCAATGCCATTGCAACTTGGAATAGTCACTAAATGAACTGCCATAAGTTGAGGACTACCTGTATTTGGGATCATGCAGCGTTTTTCTGAATTAATCCTCCCCATCCCGGATACCTTTCAATGTTTGTGGACTTCAATTCCTAGAATTTTCAGTATCAGTCAGCTGGGAAATTTCAGGAGTTAAAATTCACAAAATTGGAGATACCAGAGTCTGAGGAAGAGAGGTGTCCAAAAGAGAGGGGAGGCAAAGGGAAAGGGGACAAGGATATCACAGCAGCATATTGTGCGTGGATTATATTGCGCATACATACAAAGAAATGGGACTTGCATCTTGCTTTTCATACGTAATTAAATGCAGAACTCTTAATTCATTGTTTCAGCATCTCCCAATAAAATTAGCTAATAATATAAGGCATTATCTGTGTCATATTAAGTTAAATTTTCCACAGATATTACATATTGCACATAGAAGTACCGTGTTTCTCATATTATAAGGCCGGGCCTTATATTTTTTTGACCCCCGAAAAAACGGCTAGGCTGTCTTTTCAGGGGTGACTTAATTCCCCCCTTGCATCCTCGCGGTGGCGGGCGGTGACATCTTGGGGTTCGGGAGACCTTTTCCTTCTCCCTTGCTGCCGTGGGTGTTAGAAGAACGCCATGGCATTTGGCGCAGCCACGTGCGGCCAGTCAGGGCTCCTCTCTTGCAACCGGAGCCATGAGGAGACACTTGGCTTCAGGCGCTCGCGTCGCCATGTTCGCGGGAAGGCGCTTGCCCGAAAGGATCTCTCCCTCCCCCCCCCCTCTCTCCCGCAAGGTCTGCGCTGCGGCTGAGGAGGAGGAGGCTGCAGCCGGTTCCTTCTGCTTGCTGAGAGATAAGAGAAGCCGCGCTTTGCACAGCAAGCGAAGCGCCTGCTCGCCCAGGTGAGATTTGGGAACGAGGGCAGGAGGAGGCATGCACGCACCTGTGGCTCGCTTTCTCAGCTCTGCCCAGCCCGCCCGGCTCTGGTGCGGCCCTGGCGGGATGAGTGGAGGGTTCCGGCGGGAGGGCGCTTGCTGCGCTAGGTGCCCCAGGCTAAGCTGACAGGCGGGCCCTCCTTCCGGCAGCGAGCAACTCCCCGCCAGACCTCCGCTCATCCTGCCAGGGCTGCGCCAGAGCCGGGTGGGCTGGCAGAGCCGGAAATCGAGCCGCAGGTGTGTGCATGCCTCCTCCCCTCGTTCCCAAATCTCGCCCGGCCGAGCAGCGCTTCGCGTTGCTGTGCAAAGCCATGGCTTCCTTATCTCTCAGCAAGCAGAAAGAACCGGCTGCAGCTCCTCCTCCTCAGCCGCAGCACAGACCTTGCGGGAGAGAGAGAGATGGAGAGATCTCTCGGGCGAGCGCCTTCCCTCAGAATGCGGCGACGGGAGCGCCTGAAGCCAAGTGTCTCTCTCCTCAGGGCTCTGTTGCAGGGGGAGCCCTGACTGGCCACACATGGCTGCGCAGGGAGGAGCCCTGACTGGCCACACATGGCTGCGCCAAACGCTGCAGCATTCCTCTAATGCCGTGGCAGCAAGGGAAGGAAAAGCAACAGTGGCGAAAGGTCTCCAGGTATGAAGTGCCCACCAACGCAGGCAGCACCATATCCAGGCATGCAAGTACTTCCTAAATAAAGCCTCCCCCACCATTCCTCCCCCTATTTCATAGCATATTTTATGGGCCTTAATTTGGGGGAGGGCTTAATTTCAATTTTATAAATTGAATGCCTATAAAACATGGTGGGGCTTCCTATTGGTGGAGGCCATATTGTTGGAGAAATACGGTATCTTAGTAGCTAGCAAAGGAATTTGTGAATATTTATATATTTCCCGTTTCATAAAAGAAAACTAAAATTAAGGTGATTCAAATTATGATGATTAAGTACTCTTTTTAACTATGTAATTAGTTTATAAAGCACACATGCAGATATGCATACAATTCAGCCTACATTGCACAAAATAAATATGATTTGATGGCCTGGTGCTGTACGTAATTTTTCAGAATAATTCTTATTAGTTTTCTATTTAATTCTTTCTGTTTCTTGCCCTATTTGCTTATACTTTAAGAAACACTTGGGTACAGATAGTTTTTGTTTAGTGACTGCCTCGTTTAGCAACTGTTAAAATTGCGAAGGTGCTAAAAAAAAAAACTTTATCAACAATGTCCAAGCTTATGATCTTCACAGTCTCCCTCAGTCACATGTTCATTCTTGTAGTTAGTATCCATTGTCTTTTGGCTCACCTGGTTATTCCCCCCCCACCGCTTTGTAGAGTGTATGGGGAATGAACTGTTTTGAACTGGCACTGGCAGCCAGTTTCTTTCGATGAGTGTTCTTTATTTTATGACTGCTTATTCTCTTGCAACCACTTCCTCTCCAATGAATGTAAATGCAAACATTAATTCCCTTCTTGCTAATTATCCCAGTGTCAGAGTAAGCAATCCAAGAACAGGAGAGTAGTTAGGAAGTGAAACAAAAGCCAGAAGTGTGAAACTGATTTAGTCTTGTCAGTTTTAAAGTGCTATCCCAGCTTTAGGTTAAGCATTCTAAAGGGCAAAGGAACATCGCAAAACAAAGCAGAGCCATAATCCTACTTGGTGATTGTTTGCTTAATAACAGAGGTGTTGATTCGATAGTGATTGCTTAACGAGGTATCAATACTACCTGTACAGCTGCAAAACATAAGTGCATGGCAGCATTGGGAAAAATTCCTCATAATCAAACATCTTTGGGTTTATGTTGCTGACTTTCAATTTTTTTGTCACTGTTGAAAATGTATGTGTATGCTCTGTGGTAGAATCATTGACTCAGAGTACAAAGTTAATCATAACCTATCTTGCTTTTAACTGAAAGCTAGCTAATGATAGAATTCGTATTGTGATTGTCATCAAATTATGATACCATCATATTGTGGTTAGTGGAGAAAATGTATCCCAAATCAATGGTATTTTTTTGCAAAATACAATTTTACATTTATTTAACAAGTGCACTCTTATTTTTCATTATACAATTTTCATTCTGTTTTGTTCAAATAGTTTGTAATATTTAACACTTAGAGAACAGGATCTCTACTATGTATATGGTACAATAAATGTAGTCACATAGCCTGGAATGGTCTTTGATGCAGTAAATTTTTACTGTAGATTGAAGAAGGCATTATGGTAATGGAAGATGATTCACCTGTGGAGGCACTTAGTATGCCGAATACACCACGCAATCTGGCTGCTTGGAAAATTACCATTCCTTATGTTGACTTCTTTGAAGACTCATCATTTGAAAAGAAAGAAAGGAGAGAGAGAATTCCTGTATTTTGCATTGATGTGGAAAGGAATGACAGGCTGGCACGTAAGCACTATTGGATGGATGCACAAAGTCTTCCAATGCTGTTAACATTTATACTCAGTTTGACCCTCATTTTGTCTCATATAACATTTCCAAAATCATTGAGCCCTGAAAAAGGGGAGAATGAAAACATCTGAACTGATATTTTACCACATGGAGAATGATGGTAAAATATGGCATCCATGGTAAATTCAGTTTCTTTTGTGAACACCTCAGGGTGAAGCTTAATAGATCCCTTGTTAGGCCCTACATTTGTGATCCATTTAGCCATGCAAAAGACATTTCCCAAGTCCTCCGGCACACAGCATAACAGCACCTCTGGTGTACGCCTTCATATATTTCCTTGTACAGTACCTGTCCCTAACAAGGGTGGTGTCCAGAAATTGTTTTTCCATCATATGTGAAGAAAGACATCTGCAGATAAAATGCAGTCAGTTTAGTTTCCTGCAGTCTTAGAGTACATTTGACATTTTCTTTTAAAATGCGACATCGTGTTCTAGTGCATAGACAGAACAGTTTGATCCCAAAAAAGTCAATAAGATTTGTTAGTTCTTGGTTGAAAGACTACCAGGAAATCCAAAGGTTATTGACTAGACTGGGAAGTTCGGGGCGGGGGGAAAACCCTCAGAAAAAGGCAGGGGCAAACCATTTCCATATTGCTTTCTAGTTTAACTACTTGGATGAATTCTGAAATCCCCATAGTCAAACTTGATAACAAGACTGTTTACTTTAATAATGACAATTATGATTGCTAATAAAAGCTTTTAATAAGTTTGAAAAGTTTGAGGTTAAAATACGATTGAAGACTTGCTCTTAGTCTGTTAGAAATACGTTTCCATGTAAAATTCTTTTACAGATAGTTCTCGAGTTACGAATGTCATGGAGCCTGCCCATCCCATTTGTAACCTGAGGATTCATTGGAGTGAATCTTGTACATTGAACAAGATCACTCCCTGCTGTCATCCACGCATTTGATAATTGAATGTGCAGCTTGTTAAGTGTAAATGTGATATCTCGGGGTAGGGAAAACCATGTACGGGTCTAGTGATGGAACAAGCCACCTACTTCAGTCCAGCCAAGGTTTCCCCCAACCCACATATATCTCATTCTTTGTCCCCTGGGGTCCCCACAATTGCTTTCACCCCCTCTCCCCTTCCATCCTGCCATGCCAGGTGACTTACCTTATGAAGATCTGTCTCCTGTCCAGCCTGTTTCTTTGCCTGCTTCCTCCTTTCTCATCAGCAAAGGGCTTAACTGGTGTCTGGCAACAAAAAAGGAAGCTTGGAGGGCCTTCCAGCTTGCTTTTTCATTGCCAGAGGCCTCATCAAGTGAATCACTGGTGAGAAAGGAGGCCTGGAAGTCTTCATGCGGCCCACTGGGCCTCCTTTCTCATCAGCAAAGCACTTAAGGATTGCGTCCCTTTAGGCTTAATTCAGACCTTTTTAAAAAGCCTTTGCCAGTAGGAACAGAGCTTCAGAGGGACACACCCACTCCTCCCAAGCTCCATTGGTGCCAACAAATGCTTTTTACAAAGGGCTGTCAAAACAGTAAGTGGGTCTCCACAAGCAGAGTGCCTGTGAAGACCCTTCCCGATGGGGGGGGGGGGGGGGGGGNGGGGGGGGGGGGGGGGGGGAGACAGCTTAGGCAGGTTGAATGTTGCAGAGCCTCTGCGGTCGTTCATAAGAGCAAACAACTGCCATGGTGCTGCAATATTCATAAGTTTTGGACTTGTTCATAAAGCTAGGGGGCGCTTATTGTGTAACTTTGAATGTTCACGAAGAGAACACTCATAACCTGGGGATTGCCTGTATTCAGGACAAATAAAAAATGATAATTTTGTCTCTTTATTTTCAGTTGGGCATAAACCTGAGCACTGGTCGGTCTATAGAAGATATCTTGAATTTTATGTGCTTGAATCAAAGCTAACAGAATTTCATGGTATGTTTTCTCTACCACCTATTTCCAGGAATATTATTGTGTATCAGTAACATTCTTTAGGCTTGTATAAGTGAAAATGAACTTTCAATATGTTTAAATTTTATTGTATGACCAGGTGCATTCCCTGATGCTCAGCTTCCCTCCAAGAGGATTATTGGACCAAAGAATTACGAATTTCTAAAATCAAAGAGAGAAGAATTTCAAGAATACCTTCAGGTAGGAGAAAATATCTTTTTGTGTTTATAAATCAATGGAATTATATATATTTCCTAATACACAATTGCCTGATGTACATGATTGATGGATTGATTGACAGATTACACTTCTATAGCTGCCCACCTTTCAACCAACTCTGGGCAGCTCCCAATCAAAAATTTAAAAAATTATGAAATCATTTAAAAACTATAAAACACAGCCAGCAAAATTATAAAACATTAAAAACAACAGAAATCCGGTGCTAGTCAGTGCTAACATGCCGTCATCTAATGTGGGGGAAATGCTTGGGAAAGGACAGGTCTTTAAAGCTTTTCGG
>BHFT01032330.1:0-26565 GCA_004320025.1 Laticauda laticaudata
GTGGAGGGTGAAGGATGTGTGTTTGTGTTTATTTCATGGTCATGATGTGCACTGAAGATGGTGTTTGATTTCATTGTTCGAGGTGCAATGACAATAAAGTAAACAAAATTAATGAAAATTCATGTGCTGTAAGCCTAAAGCATCATGTGATCCACCACTTTCATAGAGCTAGTAAATTGGAAATCATCATTATAAATTATTTCTAATGTACTGTAGATTCATCATATTCTTGTTCAAAAAGAAAATAGTTTAAAAGAAAAGTCATCAGGTGTCTGGCAGAACTATAAAATGAGTGTTAGGGCTACTGAGATAGTAATTTAATAATAGTTTTGTTTTTCCTCCCCTTTCTATGTAATTTCTTCGTTTCCTTTCAGCCACTGGTAATTTCTGAGCTTTATATGGCATTCCTGCTGGCAAACTACCTCATAATCAAAAGAATGTTCTATGACTAGATTTTTTTAAATTTATCTTGACATCCACTCAATAGATACTGTGACTATTGCTACTGGACCCTTTTAAAAATGTTTTTGCAATTAGCTTGATTCTGGAGGGTTAAATGTCACTGTTTTTAGACTCACTTTGGTCTCGTGGTTAAGGAAGCAAGTTAAGAAAACAGGAGATGATGAGTTCTAGTCCTGCCTTAGGCATGACAGCCAGCTGAGCTAGTTTTTCTCTCTCAGTCCAAACCAGCTCATAGAGTTGTTGTGCAGAAAATAAGAATGCTAGCTCACCATCTTGAGATGTATACAAATTATAAAGGTGGGATTAAAAATAAATAACATAAAATTTTGAATTTTTGCTTTGAAAATTTAGCTGCACCAAATGATTTTGTTTTGCCTGTTCCAGTGAAGTTGAATAAGTTTGGAGATACTTTTAAAATCTTTCTTAATGAAAACCATGCTCAATTTAAGCTGGTTTCTACAAATAGGAACAAAGTCTAAGGGACAAAAGGAGTTATCTTCTTCTTTAAATAAATGTAGGGACAAGCCATTCTATTGGTCTTCCTAGTATCAACATAATTGCAAATGTGTATATTTCATTTTCCTAGTACAGCAGACATAGTAAAGAAGGTAATTTGAAACAAAGCTTTCAGTATCTGATATATGAAGATAATTGAACAAAAGACAATAAATTAGAACTTTTTATTACTGTTAAATTAGTACTGATTATTTGATTTCTCTTTTCATATGCCACATTTGAAGAAATTTGATCCCTCAATTTCTTAATATTAAAATTTAAAAATTACAATGCACTTTCCACTGCAAAAAATAAAACAAGGCAAGGCTTCCCAAAAAATTGAGGAAAATGTACTGCTAATTCACTTCATAAATCTCTCTTGTTGAAGAATTCAATATGGCATTATCTAGGAAGTCAGTATCTCAACAAGAGCAAATCTCATAATCTCAGTATACATTGGACATTTTTTTGCAAGTTTATTTTCCATGGGATAGTTACACAAACTACACAGTATAATATGACTTTTAGAGCAAAATGGATGTCGCCAATGAATTGGCAGCCCAGAGTTATGCTTGGGAGGGTTCTGATTTTTTCAATTAGGCTATTATACAGTATATGTCCGGGTAAAATACCTGGAAAAATCCCATGGAAGGTAAACCCACCTAGGTATACCCACCTAGGTAAACCCACCTACAACAGAAAGGTAGAAAAGCCTGAAATAGTTGAGCAAAATAGATGTTGCCAATGAATTCATAGTCCAGAGTTATGCTTAGGAGGGTACTGACTTTTTCACCTTTCCAGGTAAAATACACGAGAAAATCTTGTTAGATGGTAAACCAACTTAGGTTTAGGGTAGGTCCCCATGACTTCGTAGAGCAAAATGGATGTCACCAATTGATTTGTAATGCATCAGTATGGATAGGAGGCTGCTGATTTTTTCAATCAGGCTTTTCTACCTTTCTAGGTAAAATACATTGAAAAATCCCATTAGATGATAAACCCACTTAGGTTTAGGGTTAGGTCTGCATAAAGTAATGGAGCAACATCTTTGTTGCCAATGAAATGACAGCCCATAGTTATGCTTTGGAAGCCCTGACTTTTTCAATCAGACTTTTACACCTTTCCAGGTAAAATACATGGAAAAATCTCATTGCTAGGGTTAGGGTTAAGTGGCCATGAAGTAGTATAGCAAAATAGATGTTGCCAATGAGTTGGTAGCTCAGAGCTTAGGCTGACTTTTTCACCTTTCCAGGTAAAATACATGGAAAAATCCCATTGGAAGATAAACCCACTTAGGGTTAGGGTTAGGGTTAGGTCCCCATGAAGTCATAGAGCAAAATGGATATTGCCAATGAATTTGTAGCCCGTAATTATGCTTAGGAGGACGCTGACTTTTTCAGTAAGGCTTTTCTACCTTTCCAGGTAAAATATATGGAAAAATCCCATTGGACGTAAATCCAGCTATGGTTAGGGTTAGGTCCCCATTAAGTCACAGAGCAAAATAGATGTCACCAATGAATTGGCAGTGCCTTTCACTGACTGAAAAGGTGATCACCCTCCTATGCATAAGTATGGGCTGTGAATTCATTAGTGACATCTACTTTATTCTACAACTTCATGGGGACGTAACCCTAACCCAAATGAGATTACCCTCCAATGGGATTTTTCCATGTATTTTACCCAGAAAGGTAGGAAAGCCTGACTGAAAAAGTCAGCACCCTCCTAACCATAACTATTGGCTGGAAATTCATTGGGCCTTTTTATCTGGGACCTAACCCTAAATAGGTTTACCCTCTAATGGGATTTTCCCATTGATTTCAGGGGCATGAAACTCTAGACCCGAGGGCCAGATTCTGTTGTGGTTAGCTGGCAGCAGGTGCAGATGACTGAGGAGAGTAAGGATTCAGGTGAGGGCCAGGACCATTAGGGAGCGGACTGCTAGCTTCAGAGATTGTGGGAGCTGGCAGCAAGGATCAGGAGGTTCCTGAGGAGCTTGTGCCAAGTGCACATGCATGCAGGATTGCTCATAGGAAAGAGCAGTTACAACAGCACGGGTGACTCGGGAGTAAGGTCAGGGATGGGATTCTACAGGTTCTCGCCTATTCTCTAGAAACGGTTGTTAACTTTTTAAGCAGTTTGGAGAACCATGAGTTGGAAGAAATCTCCTTTTGTTTTTTTCCATCCTTCTTGCATTCTTGGCAGTATGCCTAGACTTCATCTCATTCATCTCCTTCGTCTCTTCATCTCTTCATCTCCTTCGTCTCAGAAGGAGGTTTTATTTCTTTTTCTTTTTTTCTTTGCTTGACTTTCTTAAAGGGGAAGGATTGTTTTAAGCTTTTTACACTACTGTTGGGAGGAAATACTCCTCTGTTGGGGTTAGCACTTTGAAGAAATAATTGAATAATGAAGCAGAGCTGCCAGAAAGAAGCTTTTAATGACAATGAATCAAGATGAGTGACATTCAGCAAGGCTTCTTGGCTAGCTAGAAAGATTGACATTCCAATGTGAGTTTACATACCCTTTTTGAGTTTTTGTTCTAAAACTGGTGACCATTCAAAGTTACAATGGCACTGAAAAAAGTGATTTATGACCATTTTTCACACTTACGACCATTGCAGCATCCCCAGTGTCATGAGAGGCCAGGTGAGAAGTGCCCTTTGATGTGAGTGATGTGAGTTGGCCATGCCCACTCAGTCACATGACCAACAAGCCACGCCTACCAACTAAGCCACGCCCACAGAACCGGTTGTTAAAAAAATTGAATCCCACCCCTGAGTAAGGCTAAAAGGTAATGGCCCCTCCTTCAAGAAGATAAAGGCCAGCTATGAAAGGAACATACTTTGCAGAAGGCAAAGACGTTTTGAAACTCCAGCCTCTTGGACATTCCAGTCTCCTGAGTTTGCATTTGAACTTTCTTGTATTGCAAATTATTTCTTGTCTGTTATCTTTTGGCAAGTCTCACACAGTTTGGCAAGGCTTGTGCTTATCACAGCTAATTATTTTGCAAAAGCATTACAAGGTTTCTGTTCATTTTGGATTGTGTTTGATTTGTTGGAAAAGGGCGTAGGTCAGAACAGATTCGGCCTGTGGGAGTGCTTAGATCTGACCTATGGTGCCACCCTGGAAACAGTGAAGTACCGGCCCATGGTGCCTCTGAGGGCTTCCCAAGCTCCATTTTTGCTGGCAGAGGGTTGCAGGAGGCTGTCACATCTGAAAATGGAGTTCAGGACCCCGTTATCTCTGGCATAGTGTTCAGTCCACCACAGGCACCTCCGACATGAGTGGTGTTGATCTGGCCACGCCCACCCTGTCCCCCTGAGGTCAAACACATCTCTGATGTGGCCCTCAATAAAATCGAGTTTGGCACCCCTGAGCTAGAGTATACCATTTAGATTAGTGTTTCCTTCCTTGGTAAGTTTAAGTGTGGTCTTCAACTCTCAGAATTCCCCAACCACCAAGATCTCGATTGGTCTCAAAATGCCTGAACAGGTTAGTATTTGAATGTAAAATCATTAGGAAATTCTTGGTCTTAGCCTACACAGGAAGATTAGAAAAACATTATTCACAAAACTACAGTGAGAATAATTAATCAGTGGAATGGGTTGCCTTTAGAAATTCTGGGTGTTCCATCACTGGAGGCTTTTAACGATAGACAGACATTTCATCAGAATGATGCAGGGTCTCCTACTTAAGCAGGGGATGGACTAGAAGACCTCCAAGATCCCTGCAATTCTGTAATAGTTCTGTCTTCTCCAAAACAAACCATTTCTATCTTCTAGCTAAGAAAACTAAAGGGAGATGTTTGTGAAATCATAACGAGTTAAGCTTGACTGAAAGGAAAGTTTACTTTTGCTATATTAGTAGAGAGAAGCAGAACTTGCTGGTGAGTTGTTGTTTTTTGCTTATGCCAGTTTTATGTAGATGTAGGCAGATGTTCCCAATTGGTGACCGTAAAATCATTTCAAATCTTCTTGCCAGCAGGGACTCAACTAGAAGATTTAAACCTGAACAAGCTTTGTGCACTGCAACTGTAGCCTTTGGGCTGAATATGTCTCTTCACTGCAAAGTTACTCGTTGCCAATCTTGTCAGCGGATTGGCTTTTTTGAATCTTAAACTCAATTTATATCTGTCAGTCATTTTTGATTGGGACTGCTTTGCACGTTGTCTTCCTTTAAAAGAAAAGAAAGCCATGCTGTGCTCTGGTGTGCATGAACGACGCCTTTAAAAATAAGTGCAGAATTAAAACACTCTTTTATTAAACCCATAGCATGTGCTAATGACATTCAAAATTTCTTTTCAAGCACATTACTGTGCGCTAATGCACATTAAAGGACAGTTAAAGCTGATGTGCCTACAGAGCTGGAGATTTTACAAATGCAGAAATCCCCCTGAAAGCATATTTATGCTTTTTAGATTCCTTCCACAAAATGGCCAAAAGAAAAAGGAAAAGAAAAGAAAAAAATAAAGCTAGGGCTGTGGGAAAAGGAAAGATAAAATATTTGTAAACTCACTATCCCAATTTTTTGGATATAAGTCAGGATTTCTTCACCCTGTAGCATGGAAGGAGTCAAAATGACACTAAACATGGACAATGACCTATTTTTTCCATAAATGGATCCTTATAAATTATATGCAAAGAATGCAATGGCAGAACTGTGCAAATGTATAACCCACTCAGATAAAGCTCTGCAAACTAGAAGATTCAAATAAGCCCAGAGCTTTAGAACAATAGAATAGAATAGAATAGAATAGAATAGAATAGAATAGAATAGAATAGAATAGAATAGAATAGAACAGAGTTGGAAGGGACCTTGGAGGTCTTCTAGTCTAACTCCCTGCCTAGGCATGTATGCATAATAACAACTCCTTTTAATTCAAGCTGCTTTCCAGTTTGTGGGCCACAAAAATAGAAAATATCTGCTATGGAAAGGAAGCCACCTCATCAGCAGAAACATGATGACCTCATGAAACTCATCCAAGCTCAGCTATGCTTTCTTCAGCAGCTTTTATGTATATGTTTTCCCACCAACCCCCAGTGCATCAGCTAGTGTGGATGTTTAATTATTAATATTTTAAGAGTAGAACGATATACACTAGAGTTGCTTCATGCCCGCTATTACATTTTTCATTCTTTCAAGGATGTTTATTTCAGATGCGATACACACTGTAATTCAGCATTGCCACCCAATTAATCTTGCTTTCAAAAAAGTGGCTCAAATCCATGGAAGCATGTAATCCCAAGTGGAAGTTTGGAATCATTGTATATGCAATTGAATCATTGTATATACCAATTAAATATTATTTTAGAATTAATGTAGTAATTTATCTTTATCTGTGGGTACACTCAAGAACAGAAACAGGTGTTTCAAAAGTTGGAGACCAGCAGATTCATCTAAAAATTTAGTTGGAGTTATCTTTTTTTTTCCTTAACAGGTTGAGGTTTCAGTTAAGATTGTATTTATTGCAGGGGGTGGACTAGAAGACCTCCAAGGTATCTTCCAATTCTGTTATTCCTTCTCCTTGTTTTAACATTTTTTAAAAAAATTAGAAAGCCTAACTGAGAGAGCCTGTTTGGTGCAGAAGTTAAGGCATCAGTCTAGAAACCAAGATACTTTGAGTTCTAGTCCTGCCCTAGACATGAAGCCAGCTAGCTGGATGACCTTGAGCCAGTCACTCTCTCTCAGCTCTATAAAGACAGCAATGGCAAATCATGTTCAAAATCTGTACCAAGAAAACTGCAGTAATTGACTCACACACACACACACATGCATACATACAAGCCAAATGAAACTACGATAATGTCAGGCTGCTATCTAAGTTCTAAGCCACTCTGGAAATGAATTAGGCAATATTCTGAAGCTTTCTGGTGCAGGTGAAGTTGAAGTTATTCATGCACAGAAGTGTGTGTGACAGAAGTACAGTGTGCCATTCATGTAGAAAAGCCCACATGTTCAGTTTCAGCTAGTTCAGCAAGCACAGTTGATCTGGGATCAATCTAAGAACAAAGTATAATATCACAAAAGACACATCGCTCTTTCATCTCAGCCAAATTGACAGTCGGTCAGTTAAACACCACTGAGGAGAATGTGGTTAATTCATTTGAACAGGTTATGTCTCAGTGAATGCCAAAGCATTGAGGCATTTGAGAACAGGGAATATTGTGAGGAGTCAGGGTAAAAGGCAGTGCTCTTAATGTTGAGATAAAACACTGAAGTTATAAAGCCTGCACTGAATTCAAAACCTATGTCCCTATATGTCTATTAGGTAAGGACTTTATTTAGTAATGGACAATCACTGTGTTCCAACAAAGGAAGAATCTACATTATACAATCCAGATCAAAAGAGAAGAACAATATGATGGCACACAATCAATTAATTACCAAGTACACAATACAGCAAGATAACAGTGGCATTTCAGTTTTGTTCTGGAGATGTGGACTAGGGAGTGAACCGGCTTTAAGTGACCAATTAAAGAAGACTTATGTAATGAATTTGTGCAACAGGACACATTAATGTCATCTTGTATGACTGGAGGGGAAAGGTTTCCACATAGGAGAAATACAGACAAGGTACAATCACCTCAGTATCCCACAGTCAGGTGGGAACCATGAAGAGGAGGAGGAGGAGGAGCCAAGGAAGACAGCAATATTCAAGTACCACTAAAAATAAGATAGGTCTTAAAGAGCCAGATCAATGGGAAGAACAAAATCCATGCCATCAACACATATGCCCTTCTAGTCATCAGTAACTTGCCAGTATGGTGAGCTGGTTAAAACAGGACATGGAACTGCCAATGGGGAGACTCAGAAGCTCCTCACAATGTATAGATGTTTCCACCCCATCTCTCAGAGACTGTATGTCAGCTGGAAAGGTGGTGGGTGAAATCTGGCAAGTGTCAGAGCCCTATCCTGAACAAAACAAATATTTCATTTACCAATACAAATGTTGGGCACAATCCCTATATTGAGAATGTATAGGTATGTGCATATATACAGTACTATGCAAAAGTCTTAGGCCATCTTCATTTTGTTTTAGCAAAGTTTGAATGACTATCCCTAATTATTTTTTGGTGTTGAATATCATATCCTGAATATCCAGTTTTGCTTGTTGATTCCATCCACTGTATGATTTTATGTCTCCCACATTCTGTGATCTTTGGGATTTTGACTGGAATGGTGTGATTGAAAGCTGATCTTCTTAGCGGGCTTCCACTGACTTACTCGCATACACAAGTGCATATGTATTGCATGTAATGCTCAAGCATGCCTTGCACAAAACTGATGTAACAGACTATTTTGCACATCAGACATTTTGGTATGACATAATAAGACACTTACAGGGGTTAGCAATGACAGTACTTCGGGTTCCTTTCCATTTAGGTTTACTACTGTTGCTCCACTATAAGGGGAGGTCACTCTAAATACTTGACATCTTAGCCCAGGGGTCCCCAAACTTGGTAACTTTAAGACTGGTGGACTTCAACTCCCAGAATTCTCCAGCCAGCTGGCTGGAGAATTCTGGAAGTTGAAGTCCACAAGTCTTAAAGTTGCCAAGTTTGGAGACCTCTGCCTTAGCCTACAGAAGCTATTTTTTCTGTATTTTCCTGTTTTTGAATACTGCATACAAATTTCCTGTATTTTCAGGCTGTGTTCTAAAACCAGAGCCATAGTTATACAGTATATAGTCATTGAACCATTGCTACAACAACAAATCTAATAGTGACCTAAACTTTTTGCATAATATCTCTCTCTCTCTCTCTCTCTCTCATCATCTTTTTTCTCCTCCCCTTCCTCCCTCCCTCCCTCCCTCTCTCTCTCTCTCTCTGTGTGTATCAGTTATTGATGAAATGGAGTTTAAAAAAAACAAGTACCTACACAATTTTAAAAGGTGTGTGTGTGTGTGCAGTTGTAGTAGTAGTTCAAGCAATTAATGGACAGTTTGCTGATTCTAGAACTTATTGAAAAATGGTTATGCCGAATGTGCTCATATGGGAGGTAGAAAAATAAGTCCCTTAGTTATCTAATTTGGACAGTTATGCAATGAAGCAATTAACACAAGCTGGCACCAAAAAGTCCCTAGCTGTGAAATTTCATTGAATAAAAATTTCCACATTAATTTTATCCTTTCAAGAAACAGTGCTGAAAGTACATGAAATCACTCACTGTGGGAAAATTCTGAGTGGAAGCTGGCACAGAATTCCTGCAATGTAAAAATAACCATGACTAATGGGCAACAGAAACCCTTCAAAAAAATAGGGAGAAAGAACTGGCCATACCACTGAAAAAGATGCACGCTGTGAAGTTGAATTCTGTTGGATTAGAATGGCAGAAAACTGCATATGATGTTCCCTTCCTTTAAGGATTTAATCAATCAGAAGAACTTTGAGCCAATTTGAATATACAAATTGTTAAATTATTAAAACTGGAAATGTCTTGAGTACCGTTTAGGAATGGTACGCGTGCTGTGCACACCTAGCATTGGACAAAACTAGGAGACTGGGAATTCTAGTCCTACCTTAGGCACAAAGCAAGCTGGTTGACCTGAAGGCAGGACAAGAAGCAATGGATGGAAATTAATCAAGGAGAGAAGCAATCTTGAACTAAGGAGAAATTTCCTGACAGTTAGAACAATTAATCAGAGGAAAACTTGTCTGCAGAAGTTGTGGAAGAAACCTCCAATGCTGGAGGTTTTAAGAAGAGATCAGACAACAATTTTTCTCAAATAGTATAAGGTTTCCTGCTGAGCAGAGGGTTGGACTACAAGATCTCCAAGGTCCTTTCCAATTCTATTATTCTGATCTTGAGTCAGTCAATCTCTTTCAATCCTAGGAAGCCAGCAATGAGAAACCCAGTCCTTTTGTAATCACTAGAGCATATCAAATGATTCCTGTACTTCCCTCCTTTTCAGTCTGCTTTCTAGCAATTGGCATGCCCTGATCAATTTGTAATATTACAAAAACCATAAAAGGCAAAAGGTATGGAATAGCTTATCCATTCAGCTATGTCACAGTCTTTCCTTCTTTGCTTCAGAATTCTATTTGTCCGTTTCCTACCCTTGAGCTGCTTCAGCATTAGGCAGGTAATGTACAGGAAGTGGCAAATGGACATGTCCTCTGGAAACATTGAGTGGGCTATTCCTGTAGTGAGGCAAGGAGGCTGCGTGGCATTGACCAAAATCATTTCACAATAGAAATAGTCCTCGATTTACAGCAGTGTATTCAGTGACTGTTCAAAGTTACGAGGCTGGAAAAAAGTGACTGAGGATTGTTTTTCACACTTACGATCATCACAGCATCCTCCATAGTCATGTGATCAAAATTTGGATGCTTAGCAACTGACTCATATTTATGATGGCTGCAGTGTCCCAGGATCATGTGATCCCCTTTTGCAACCTTCTGACTGCAGTAATTCACTTAACAACCATGACAAAAAGTGGGGAAAAATTCACTTAACAAATGTTATCACTTAGCAACCAAAATTTGGGACTTGGTTGTGGTCGTAAGCCGAGGACTATCCGCATTTGCTTTACCTTGATATGAGTTTTTGTTTGGCCCGTAGTAATTTTAGTGTTTCAGCCCTACACATACTAATATTCTATTTCATATGAGTAGAATATTAGCACATGTGGGGCAGAAACACTAAAAATTGCAAGTTCTCTACCTAAAGCACTTTCTCATTTCCTATTTAAATCAACACGAAAGCTATTACCAACTGATGGATAATTCCTTACCTCGCTGTGATTTGTCCAAGGTAGTGAACAAAAATCTCAGTTCCAGCCTGTCTAGAATTCTATTCCTTTCGCTGTTTACCCTGGATCTGACAGAATGATTTTAAATCAAGCTTGTTTGCAAATATGCAAAGATCGATCTAGAATTAAAAATAAGCTTTTAAACAGTCTTTTCCAAAGCTGATTCTGCTTCAGTTCACTGCTCCTTTGCATCCTGGGCATTATAAAGAAATAGACAATGTAGTTGTCTAAAGGTATTTGTGCCTTTGTTAGGGAACTTAACACCACAGCAAGTGGAAAACAATTTAACTCAAATGGGTCTTCAGCAGCTTTCACTGGTCTGTTGCCCTCCAGAAATGCATCTGCAATTATAGTACCATGCATTTCATTCAGCCCTGTTATTAGCTCTATGGCTTAGGGCTTCTGGGATTTGTATTGCCAACCCAGGTGGATGACAGCAATATTTTATATTTATCTGACAAATACTTGGCAAATCTCTAGAGCCTATATATTTTTCCATCTCAGGATAATGAGTCATGGATAGTGAAGAAGTCATTTATATTCTGGATCAGCTATGGAAATATGTCAGCACAAACTTAACCTTGATTCTTCTTCTTTAAAAAAAAACAGTACCGCTTTCTATACTGCCATCCAATTATCTTTTATTTGTTTAGAATGTTGTGCACTATTTTATTCATATATGGTACAAATGAGAAGCTGTGTAAAACATCTTTGCAAGTAATCCCTCCAAAAAGCAATTTACTCGATTTCCATCAAAGGCTGACTGAGGAACTATAACTGCAGAACGGGAAAGCTGAAGGAAGCCATTTTGGAAGGTTTGGTGTAGAAATTAGATATGCAGATTTTGGTGGCTTTAATCCCACTCTGTTCTCTGCCTAAGCACCCAATGGATAGGGGAATTAAAAAAAAGTTAAGTGACTTCAATACAACTTGCAGCTCTGATTATTTGAGAACTCACAACTGCCTTCTGTCAACACAAAGGGCATTATATTTGCACAGGCCTCAATTGACAATGATTTATGGGAGGGTTTGATCATATTCTTCTAGGGAAGAATGGATTTACCCACTTTATGGCCATGCTGGATGCATTCCCTTCGTATGGATTTATTCAATCTTCTAATTAATTCAAAGCATCTCTATCTGGGTGGCAAAAATCCAGAAGACCAAAAAGACATAGTTGTCTGTATTTTTTTTTTTTTTTTTTNTTTTTTTTTTTTTTTTTTGCTGCCATGGACAGGTAGTTCTTAACTTACAACATTTCACTTAGTGACTGTTAAAGGTTACGAAAATAGCCTTATGGCTGTTTTTCACACTTACGGCCATTGCAAAATCCCCTTGGTTATGTGATCAAAACTCAGATACTTGGCAACTGACTCAAGTTTATGATGGTTGCAGTGTCCCAAGGTCAGGTTATCACCTTTTGAGACCTTCTGACAAGCAAAGTCAATGGGAAAACCAGATTCACTTAGCAACGATAATTACTAACTTAGCAACTGCAGTGATTCACTTGGGGCAAGAAAGGTCGTAAAATCAAGCAAAACTCGCTTAACAATTGTCTCACATAGCAACAGAAATTTTGGGCTCCGTTGTGGCCCTAGACTACCTGTATTAGTGTCCAGGTTTTTCAGGCCAGATAGGGTAGCCCTACTTCTAACCACATTATAACAATAGCAACATCACTTAGATTTATATACTGCTTCACAGCCCTCTCTAAGCTTTTTACAGAATCAGCATCCAACCCCCAACAATCTGGGTCCTCATTTTACCAACCTTGGATGGATGGAAGGCTGAATCAATCTGGAGCAGGTCAGGATCAAACTGCTGGCAGTCAGCAGATTAAGGCTGCAAAACTGCATTCTAACAACTGCACCACCACAGCTCAATATTATAGCTCGAAGTACACATTCTTTAAGCAAAACATTATCCTAAAGTATGTTTCTTTCTACACTTTTTGGCATTTTAACTTTTTAGTCCAAAATCTTATCACAGCATAGGCAGAATTGCAAACTGGGAAGCATAACCACATTTCTATCTATAATTACTGAAGGATGAACAGAGTTGTCCTGTTAGCCAGCAGCTGTTTCTCTACAAGGCCATTTTTGCCACCAGTCAAGGCTCTTTGTTTCCTGAAATGAAGAACAAGATTATGCCCATCCTTATTTCACATTGTTCTGACCAAGGCTTCCTGAGACACCAACAAACACATACAAAATCCAAAACTCTTTTAGTTTAGTTCAGTGGCTGTGAATTATCATCATTCATAGCCCACAATGAGTCTTAACCTGTTATAATTAGTCTGCCAAAGTTCTTTGTGAGATGTCTGATAAGAATGCACCTTATCTTACTTGAAGTGCTGCCAACAACTAAAGTCCCAATTAATATTTCCAAAACCAAATGGAGAACAAATTCACCACAAAGTCCAAACTGATCAGAGCGAACGATGTTGCTTCCTGCAAAGGTTTTCCTTACCTTTGCACTTCCTTTATGTCTTATGGGAGGGGCAACCACCTCCAGTTGCCCCTTTTGGCTTAGCTGTTCTTGCCTTCTGGCAGCTCTGTGCACATGCACACTGGGAACAGGCTCCCCTTGTTCCTCTGCCTTGCTGCTGCCAGATTCTGGAGACTCTGGAGTCAGCACTAACTCCAAGTTGGTCCTGACCCCATCTCTGTATCAGACACAGGACCCTCATCTGAGTCCTCCCCATACTCCCAGACTGGTCCCTATTCTTCCCTACTGTTCAATTCTGCTGCCATCTGCACAGGCTGCCGGTGAACAACAACACAGAGACAGAAATTGACCTGGCTGCTAATTCAATACTTTCATTGGTATTGCTTCAATTTGTATCCATTCAGTGTCCAGTGAAGCTCCTTCCCATTACATAAGGCAAAATATTGTAATAAAACCAAGTAGAAAGTGGTATGGTAGAACCATTGACATAAACCATTGACACCTCAGAATGGCTCCACTCCCATCTATTCTCTGCCTCCTGAGTCCCAGCTGATCAGCTGGGTCTTCTTTTATTGCCCTGCACAGGAGAATGGAGCTGGAAAGCAGATTAGTGGGGTGGGGAGGGAATGGGGATTTTGCAGTAACTTTTCACTGCCACACCCACCAAGCCATGCCCACAGAACCGGTAGTAAAAAAAATTGAATCCCACCACTGGATGGAACTAAGCACCCCTTGGGCCAGAACCAGCCTGTGAGGCTTGAGTTTGACACCCCTGCCCTAACATATACAAACAAATGTGTGTATCAGTGATTTAGTGAGAGCATTTGGACAAAAAGGCAGTGAAGGTAGCCCCTAAAAGTCATCCTCCAGACTCATCCAAAGCCATGATCTATCTTGTACTGTTCAGCTGAAGGCCTTTTGATTTCTGGGTATTAATTTACACAACTCTTTAAGAATGGAACTATGTGAAGGTTCCACAGGAATGACAGATGTTGGAATCTGAGGTGGCATGATGAGCCAGATTTTGAGACCTTGAAATTGAGTTACATTGCAATTCACTCAATTCAAGACTGAAATTCAATTGGGAAAAAAAATGATTCAACCCTGGACAATAAAGTGGAAGCATTATAATGCCAGCAGCTGATTCCTATATTTTTTTTTTAGCAGAACAGAATGAAAATAGCAGGCAGGAGGAGATGACCTCTGCACATTTTCTGCAGGATGACCTCAAGAGTTTAACAGAAATAATTTGTTGAAGTCGTCTTCCTGCACTTCTTTAAACACAGGGTGAAGAAGGCAGCACAACAGGAGCCTCCAAATTGCCCAGCAAGTGGTCTAGAGAAGAGTTATGTTGACCCAGTGCAGAAAATGCCCTTGTTTAACTTAAAAAAACCCCTATTCTTACTTAAATATAAATTCCAAATGTGATTTCAAAAATAAAGCATAACTTTTCTATTAGCTTCTATAGGCTAGCATGGTTTGTGTTGCGATATTGCAAGCTGAGCCTGTTCTGGGGAAAATGCTGAAGGGTTGTGTTGCAGTAGCTTTAGCCGTTTTACCTTTGCACTGTTGGATCATTGGATTTTGCTGTGCCAGGAAGGCAGGCAAGACTAATCCACAAGTTTAACCTCTCCTAATAATTAACCTTTGTTCATTGTTTTCTATTCGCTCATAGACTTAGCAGGTTGAGTCTGTTTGAGGAAGACATGGAAGAATACCAATTCAACCAGCTCCTTGGATTATATAAGAGCCAAATCAAGAATTTAAAGAAATATGAATCCATTCTTCTGCCCATGGACCACTTGTGTTCTGCCATACTTGGCATGCTTTCTTTAATAGTGGCAAGCATCCCTCTTTTGCCTGCTTAATGGGATTACAGGTGGGGCCAAAAGCTGCAGATAATCTGGCTGGCAAGCAGAAGTTTCTGCAAAATCTCTCAGAGATGAACAACTGTGCTAAATGGAAGACTCAAGATCTGGTGGTACACTGGCATGATGGGGGCTTTGTAAGCTGGAGGTGGTGCTTTTGGAGAAATGGGCGTCATGTAGGTTTAATAAATAAATAAAAATGAACAAGAATTCGATAAAACCAAAAACACAAGTGGCATGGAGGTAGAATCTTCTTCCATTATTCCATCAACCACCTCCAGCATACAAAGCCCCAATCTGGGCCCTAAACCAACCAAAACAACCAAGTTTGAAGGCCCACCCAGAAGGCCAAAAGTCTGGAGGTGGATGTCCCAAACTTGCTTTTTTTCAAGAGACAACTGGACTTTCTTGTTTTTTCTTTGAAGACGTATCGCTTCTCATCCAAAAAGCTTCTTCAGCTCTGACTGGATGATGGGGAATGGAAGGATTTATATATTCCTTGCAGACAGCTGGTCATCTGCATTCTTTTAGAGAGTCATTGATGCCACTTGGAGGTTTATCTGTGTCCTCAGAGTCTTCTGAGTAGTGCAAATATGTGTGCAGCCTTCTTGGTTCTAGGATGTTTTCTGCCCTGTGTCCCTTCACTGATGAAGACAGGCATTTGCTTTTGGGGATGAATCAGTGATGGGTTTCAAAAACAATTATTACCGATTCTGTGGGTGTGGCTTGGTGGGCATGGAAGGGAAAGAATGCTGTAACATCTCCAATCACATGTGGTATTTGCCAGTTCTTCGACTTCCTATTTCCACTACCGGTTCTCCAGAACTGGTCAGAACCTGCTGAACACCACCTCTAGGATGAATCTGTATTGTTTGTATTTCAAACTGAAGTGAAATGGTTCCTATAGTCTGCATTTTAGCTCTTAAGCCTCCTGTAAATCTTTTTTTGTCAGCCAGATTTCAAATAGAGAAGGAAGAAGCGCACACGGATATTGTATAGTTCTGAGACCCATCCTGTGTTATTATAACCTCATTATCACAGTCAGCATTTCTGTGATCCTGTTATATACACCTCATTTATTTCATTCTGTGCCCACATCAGTCCTTGTAATCCTGACTAAAGGTTATTAAAAAATTATTGCACTGACAAATTCTCTGGTGAAGGCTGACAGTCTGGCATACTGTGACTGAGACAGATGTGAAGGCACTTCTTTATTTGGTTATAATGGGTAGGGTTAGTGATTTCCTTGCTCTTTGTGACGAGGTGTCATTGCAGAGGTAGCTTGGGTTATTTCAGTAAAATCTCTCTCAGCATTTCCTTGATCCTACTCTCAAAAGTTTAGAATTAAATCACACACAGTGTTCACGCTTACTTCAGAAGCTTCAGAAATAAACTCTTAGATATTTTTTTAAAAGATATTAGGCACCATGTTTCCACAGTACCATTAACAGAGGCAACTGGAGAGCTCCAGATTCTCTGATAATCTTGAAATAATTACTGGGCATACCTTCCTTCCTTTATGACAGAAGTTTAAGTACTTTCTGCCTTATTTCAATTTGTATTTTTAATAGGCAAGGGAATAGCCATTAATTAGGTTAAACTTCAACTCTTCCCAGTCTAACCATTTTCAATGAGGGGAAAAAAATAGCTGGCAAAGCTGTGGTATAATCTCACTGGTTTGTTTTCAAAAAGGTATGCAGAAATATACTGACAAAACAAGTCATTTTCTTTTCAAGAGCAAGGGCCATGGTCCCTGACCCTTATTCATTCCTTGGTAGGATTAAAAAAAATTATTTAAAAAGAAAAATATTGCTGAAGAAACAGATTTTTAGATTGATTGTATGGTACATAAAATAAATTTTAGAACAGAAGAGACTATTATCAGTTATAATTGTCTTGCTAAGATATGGAAAAACGCTGCTTAATATATTGTGTCAGTTTATGCATGGCTGGTAATTTACTACATGGCCTTTTTTAATGGAGCACTGGATACAAGATTCTTCTTACCCACAATGGAAAAAAGGAAATGTGAAAGCTGAGTTTAACCTTAATGCACAGACTGTAATCCTCTACACGCTCACTGTGAATAAATCCTGTTGTTTGCAGTGGGACACAGGTATGTGTTGAATTATAGCATTACTTTAAAACAATTTGGAATGGTATCTATATGTATAGTATTAGCATAGAATGGAATGCATATAATATGAGGATTATTGGAAACAGAGTTTCCATAAAGCTAAGAACAAATCTTTATTGTAAAACCAAAACTGAAGCCATTATCAAGAATTGATTGCTTTGCATGGTTTTGACAGCTGTTTCACTATACAACCTTTCATGTTTAATATCTGCTACTTCTGCTTATAACATTTTCCATGACTTAACAGCAACCATCCTTCATGCCATCCATCATTGTCTATGCTGATTTCCTACCCTGAAGAACTCAAGCTTCTGAAATATTTCCCATACACAAGCTGAAATCTGTCAATTGGTGCAAAAGTAGAAAAATCCTAATCTCACGAAAACACAGAATTGGGTACCATTGTCTGTCCTTAGCATCTTCATAAAAAGCTTGGCCTTGAAAGAGATCTATGGAGATTCTCAGTCTTCAGAAAACTTCATGGCCTTGAAATGAAAAAGATGTGATTTAAAGTCAAATCCAAAGACAGAAGACAGTCTTCCATATAGGACACCTGATCCATTGAATCTTGATGTAACCCAGACAGCAAAAGTCTTTATTCTTTTTTTATGCTTTCATACATATTTTTTAACAAACCCTAAGGATAGTCTGAGAACACACCAAATGAAAAGGTTTGATTTTTTTTTCCCCAGGATTTTCCTTTGAACTATCTATTCCACAAAATTTGCTCGTGGCACTATTTTTATTTTAGGACCATAATCCTAAAATCTAGATCCATGTCATAAATTTATCTATTTGATTGATTGATTTGGATGCCACAACTCTTACTAGAGATGACCTATGCCAGTGGTTCTCAACCTGTGGGTTCCTTAGACCCCTGAGGGGGCCACGATATCATCACAGGGATTCCTTGAAGACTTAAAAGAAATGTTTAAAACTTTGGTTAAGTCTTGGTGGTTGGAGGGTATTTAAAAGGGGTCTATGGCAAAGAAATAGTTGAGACTCACTGACCTTCCTTCTTAAATGCATTACTTCATTGTAGCATTTTGTCTTTCTTGATGGAATTTCACTTCTTCCATTCAATTACTACATTGAAATTTCAGCTGTTCCCTTAAGTGCCCTCCCTTCCTCCCTCCCTCTCTGTCTCTTTCTCAAAATATCCTTTGGATTATCACTCTATTATGATGATAGGGTTCTTTTATTGTTAGTACTTCATTATTCTGTTTTATCTTGTTTATTTTAAGTAGGTTTGACAGAGTTAATAAACTGATTCAAGATTTTTTTAAAAAATATATGGGAATTGCTTGAAAGTACATCCAGCAAATTAGTAATAAATAAATGATTATGTGACATAATGATATGATTTTACTTTTCAAGTATTAAACAAGGAAACTGGAGGTGGGGGAAAGAAATATTTAGGATTGGTAAGCAATTGAGAAATAGACCTGTGTAACAGGTGAAGTATTAGTGTTGTAGTCACTGAAGATAAAAAGGTCATATATTAGGAGAGAGATAATAGTGCTTAAGCTATCTTTAAAGACAATTTTAGGAAACAGTTTTCAGTGACTTAGGGTAAAAAATACCTCTAATCCTTTTTCTTTTTTGAATGTCTATTCTGTGCATGAATTTTTTCAAAATGTGAACAAAAGAAATAGTCATTGTGGTTTAATATTTGACATGGACTTGAGCTTCCTCCACAATTTAAAGAAGCATGGTTGGTGGAGCAGCGGAAGAGGAGGAGGACTTTAAAGGAAGAAATAGATTTATTTATTTTTTTGAGGAAAAGTTCATCCCACTACATAACATCTTTAGCTCAAAAAACTTCCCCTTCTGGAGTGTCCTTGGGAACAGTTCTGTGACCTTGGAAAATTTGAGCAAGCTTCTTTGCAGATTGCATTGAGTCTTAAGCCTGTCTTTTATTAAAACAGAGCAATCACAAGCTAAGCTCACGCTACTGAATTCAACAGGGCTCAGGAGTTCAATGAATTCTAGTGGGCTCATAATTCAAAAATCATGATCTCATTATTTTCCTTGGTCTTCAGTTCAAGGTCACCATTGGGGTGATTGCTTTGGCTTTGGCTTGATAATGTTCTCTGTTTTACAAAAGGAAGGTCTCCATCTAATTATCAATCAAATCCCTATACATTTTCAGGAAGCAAATTTCAACTATTAATTGCTTTGATCGATGAGGGATTTTTAGAGGAGAAATTGCGTGTATTTGGCAGAAGCACAAAAAGGTTTTTTTAAAAAGCAACAACCAAGCCCAAGACATAAAAAGACTAAATGCTTTTGTTATAACACAGAATTATGAAAGAGAATGGTTTAGTGATTAATAATTCACTTATTTAAAGTAGATCAGAGATAATTAGTGTGTTGAGCTCTGTGTGGTCATGAAAATTAAATGGCACATTAAATGTTTGGGTTTCAAATTATAGTTCATACTAATTGACTCCCTGAGGATAGAAGCAAATGTTCAATAATCATGAGTCAGGTTGCTTAAAATGACATTGTTGTTTTAAAAATACATATCCTAAGGATTTCTAAAATTTGGCTGGGGGTGTTCTGATGTTGGCTGATAAATTGGGAGTTGAATTTCTAAGGGCTACCTGCGTTTCCAATGCTGCACTTCTTTCCCATAGTGGGACATTATATGGAACAGGTATGTGTTGGATTATAGCATTACTTTAAAACAATTTGGAATGATATCTATATGTACAGTATTAGCATAGAATGGAATGCATATAATATGAGGATTAAACATTAAAACACTGTGTTAAAGATCAGGAAATCCAACATAAGAATGTTTTTAGAATAATCAGGCCTCTTTCATAAATCAGTGAGATATCTAGATTATATCATTGTTTCTAAATTTCAAAGGGCACCAACTCTGGCATGCTGTATTGCCCTCCCTTTAGCAGTTCTGGAGAGCCAATATAAAAAAGTCCCATATGAGCTCAGACTGGGGACCATGAGCCATTGAAATCACAGTTCATGTCCTATTATAATGTTCTCTCAATAAGGATTCATAGATTCATTTTATAACTTCTTTCCCAATTATATTCAGGAAATTCTGATCTCTTTTATGGACAGCTGTTACCATCAATCAATATGCTATAGTTTCTTTGAATGTAGCTAAATTCTGCTATGATATCTGTAAAGTCCTTGGGGTTCTCTGAGTTTAGATGTTTCTTTGTAGACATTTCATTACCAAACTGGGTAATATCAGGGTTGGGATTCTACCAGTTCAGAAGAAGAAATTTCTGGCCTAATCCTGTAAGGAAGACAGGAAGGAAACATTCTGGGGTTGCTTACAGAAACTGCCTCTCCATTAACCCTTATTACATTCTTGGCAAGACTAGACTTCCTGTCTCAGGTACGTCTCTGGAGTTTTTTACCTCCTTTGCTGGTACTTTGCTTGTGTGGAGTGACCATTCAAAGTTACAATGGCACTGAAAAAAGTGACTTATGACCCTTTTTCACACTTATGACTGTTGCAGCATCCCCACAGTCATAAGAGGCCAGGCGAGGAGATGTGTGCCTTGATGTTAGTGATATTGAGTTGGCCACACCCAGCCAAGAACAGGACCACCAAGCCACATCCACCAAATCACATGACCACCAAGACACGCCCACCAACTGAGGCAACTGAGCCACACAACCGGTTGTTAAAAAATTTGAATCCCACCCCTGGACAGCATGGATTTTTACAGGGATCATAATTAACTTCCAACAAAAGTTTAAAACAAAGGACAAGGCTTTAATTTGAAATTTGGGTCCACCATCTTGACTTTATGCCAGCTTCACCCCTGCCAGCTTCATATGTTTATTTGAAAAAATCCATTTTGTACTGATTGATTATTTCTTAATGGACAATATCATTGAATTCCCTTTCAACAATATTATCTTGAGATTAAGTTCATTCTAGATTCAATTAAATATGTTAATTAGCTTAAATTTTAATAACCTTCAGTGTATCCCTTGAGAATATCTTCCTATTCTTTTGTGATACTTCTCCAGAGGCCCACAGTTCTAAAGTATTTTTGCTGCTATATCCCAGCCAGTTCACTGAAGCAGAAAAACGTCAAAACGCATTTGCATGAGGGAAGATGGTGGATGTTCCTAAAGTCCATGTCACACTGGCCAACGGATGCAAAAAGGACACAGCGGACGAGCAAAATGTTCCATCCGTTGTTATCCGCTCTTTAAAAGGGGCAAAAAATTTGCATAACCGGAGCGGATAATATGGACACAGGGAGGACGCAGGCAGATGGAAAGTGGAATGCGGAAGAAGCCCCAGCCGATGGAATCGGATGGGGGCGTATGGCGCAACCGCAAGGGCTTCCGGGGGGCCCAGCGAAGGGGACGCGGAAGGATTACAGCGGAGCAGATGGATGGCACAGCGGATAAAGCGGATCACAGGGAAGCCTATCGATGCCACAGCGGAAGCGGAACGGTGCCGGGAGCGTTAATTGCGCATGCGGTGGAGGAAGCATTCCGATCATAATACTCTTCATTTTTACTCCAAATAAAAAACTACATTCCCTAAAGCCCATGTCACAAATGGCCAACAGGTGCAAAAAGGCACACAGTGGACGAGCAAAATGTTCCATCCGTTGTTATCCGCCTCAAAAGGGAGGCAAAAATTTGCATAACTGGAAGCAGATAACACGGACAGCAGCGGGGAGGACGCAGGGCGGATGCAAAGCGATGCGGAAACGGAAAGCCTAGCGGATGGAAGCGGATGAAGCGGATGGCCCAACCGCAATTACAGGGGGCCTTAGCAAAGGGACGCGGAAAACGGATACAGCGGATGCACAGGGGATGGAAGGCAGAATCAGTAGCGGAAGCCTAGCATGCACAGCGGAAGCCTAACGAATGGCCTGGCGTTTAATTGCGATGCGTGGGGGATGCATTGCGTCAGCCTCGCAGAATATAACAGGAAGCAGCTCGGAAGCAGGTCACCATTCAGAGGAAAGACCTGCTGCCGGAAGGATTGGCTGCCTTGCCTGCCCTGCCCTGCATGTCTGCTGCCAGCCTTGCTGCCAGCCTTGCTAACCAGCTTGCTGTCAGCCCGCCTGCCAGCCTTCCTACCAGCCTTGCTGCCAAAAGCTGCTGGCAAGCCGTGCTGCCAGCCAGTCGCCTGCCAGCCTTGCTGCCTGCTTACTGCCAAAGCCTTGGTTCATGTCTGCCTGCAGCCTTGTGCCAGCCTTCCTGCCAGCCTTGGTGCCTGCCTGCCGCCTGCCATCCTGTCTGCCAGCTGCCTGCCAGCATTCTGCCAGACTTGCTGTCTGCCTGCCCTGACAGCCTTGGTGCCTTCCCTGCTGCCGCCTTCTGCCAGGCCTTGGTGCCCTGCCTCCCTGCCAGCCTGCTGCAGCCTTGGTTCCTGCAGCCTCCCGCCAGCCAGCGACCCCCACAACCATGCGGAAGCACAGCCATCCTGCTGCCAGCCCTGGCGAGGGACAGGGCTACCATCCCGCCCCTGGCCCTCACTCTGTTTCACTGGGACTTCTGTCAGCATGGGCTGCACTCTTCTGGGGATGGTGCTTCCTGCTGTTCTGCTTCTGGAGGAGCTGATGACAAGCACTCCAGCACCAGCCAGCCCCAAGCACCTGCCACCCTTCACCCCTGGACTGAGCGACCAAGAAGGAGTTAACCAGAGACTCATTTTGTCTTATTACTTGTTGTTAATAAGTCTATTTATGCATTCACACACTTGCTTCATTTCTTTTTTAAATAAAAGTCTGCTGGAACTTTTAGAAAATGATTTTTAAGCCTTTTGCATGCCTTGTGGGATGGGTTAAGAATATGCTGTGGGATGGGTTTTAGATAGCTGTGGGATAGATAAACCTCCAGTGCAAGCATAGTGGGACTTGTTAATTGGTCGCACCCATCCCAGGTGCCACCACCTACGGCCTTTATTATCAATAATAATGTAAAATTATCCACACCATGTCAAAAAACACAACTCTTTATTAAAACGCCCTGTTATTGTAAGCAACCAAACATACATGCGCAATCTCATCCATGTGATGAGACAGCTGAAGGAAGCATCCATCAAGCGCATCTAACCATCCTGTCTTGCACTCCACTGCTTCCAGCTGGGGAGTTGCACCAATTGTCCTCAGGAGGTTGCGCTGCTTCTTCTTCGCTTCATGTGAGGCTCTGTGGGGCCTGCACATCCTCCAGTGTCGATCAGGTTTTCGCCCTTTGCGATCCATTTCGCCCAGGCTCCAATGTCCCATTGCCTTGCGGAGGTTACATAAGCCGTTCCTGCAAGACTGGGTAGGGGTGCGCATGAGATTGTTGCAGGATGCAGCAAGCTTCCATGATCCTCCTCATGGTCTCTGGGCATGCTGCATGGTGGTGAGAAGTCGCCTGGAACCTGTTGGCTCCGATGCAAAAGGCGTTGTTCCACCACGCGCCTAGCCCTGGACAGGCCCTTAGTTGAAGATCCTCTCTAACGGGTGAGGAGTCTGGAAGTGTAGGGTTTCAATGAGGTAAGGTTGTGAGGGAGAAGGCGTCAATCCCCCACACAATGAAATAGGGCACATCTTGTGGTGTCGTTTGGGCAGGGTTCTTGGAAACTGGGAACCCACGATGAGGGTTGCCTTCACAGCTCCTCCTCTGAGGTGACTGGCGTTGTATACCTGGCATGCTGAAGATGAGCCGCTGCCTGAAGCATCGATGTACATGAATTTGTAGTCAGCATCGAACATGGCGAAGAGGATGATGCTGAAGAAAGCCCTTGTAGTTGAAAAATAAGTGGAGCCTGAGTTGTTGGAGATTTGCCAGGCCACGGTGCTGCCATCTATGGCTCCAACGGTGTGGGTAAGTTCCACTTCTGATACCACTGCTCTGCAACTTTCTTCCATCCTTCTTCAGTGGAGGGGTACTGGAGGAGCTCCTCCTTTGTATTCTTCGATGATGGCCTGCCACCACTTCTCTGGACCACATATGCTGGTGGTGTTGGATGGCACCCTCCAGCCGTAACTGCATGCTCCTGTAGGAGGTCCTGAGGCCAGGTGGCGCGAGTGAGTGCCCCCCTTGAGCCCTGGTTCCAGGCTGGGCCGGAAGCTGGTGTTTGCCCATTGGTCACCTGGGTGTCGGCGCTGTAACAACTTCGTCAAACATGGCTGGAGGCATCCTTAATTCTGGAGCCCGAGTGTCCTTTGTTCCTGAGCTCCCACCATCAAGCTTGTTGTACAGTCCGTCCTCTGCTCTTCTGGTGAACCATCTTCGATTAACGACTCTTTTGGGTGGCTGCCTTTTCTTCTCGCAGTAGAGTTCAAGAGCCTGCAGATGGCTTCACACTGTTGCAGAACCGATGGTGGCTGCCGAAAGGACTTTGTTACAATCCACGGTGGACATGTCTGGATGCTGTGGAAGAAAAAAGAGCAGATGAAGGCTGCAGAGGTCTGCACCGCTGGCTGCTGTTCTGAAAGTGAGATGCAGGCGAGTTGCTCCCCCTTTTTATAGGGCAGTATAGGTGTCGCCTTTGCCATCCTCTAGCATCCATCTAGGCCTCCTGCAAGACATCCTTAATATCCGAGATAGTCCCTCTGCGGAATGTTTTTTCCGTTTTACAATGCTTTTGTTCCGTCTGCATCGTTCTGCATCCATCTGCTTCTCCCTGGCGTCCAGGCGGATGGGAGTTCCGCGGATGCGCAGTGGATGCCTGGCCGGATATAGCGGATGCGTAACATATGCATACGGATGCGTAGCGGATGGCAGAACGGAACGAACTGGATACATTTTCCGCGCAAAAGTTTAGGCAGCACTTTTGGAGCAGATGAAACGTCAATAAAAATGGATGCTGGACAGATAGAGAGGAAGCAAAACGGAGGCAGTGAGTAATCGGCGTTTTCGAACGGATGGCAAGGTTTTTTGTCCGTTTTACATCCTCTTTGCATCCGTTGGTTCACTGTGACATGGGCTTAAAGTTAAACTTCCTATTTCATGCTTTTACTTTTCGTATATTACAGCATTTCTTAGACCATTTCCCCCCCTGAATTATTACCACCATCATAATTTTTTACAGTTATTAAAGATCTTTTCAGACAGACTACCAATCACTAATTATTTTAGCCTATTAATTGGATATTAACTTAATGACTTTGTAAAATCTGATACATTTTAATTTATATTATCTTTTCTTTGGCTTATAGAGCTGCATACAGTATAATGTATGAAAAAGATGTATGCATGCCTTGATGTTCTCACATATGCATGTACACACATATATTTAATCACAGTGTAATGCACATCTTCCACTTTCTTTCAGTTTATTAAAAGTCCACCTTTCATTTCTCGAAAGCTAGGATGCTTGGAGCATTGAATGTCAAAGTAAGATGAGATATTTTAAAAAACAAAAAGATAACCTAGGGAGAAAATGCTATTGAATGTCAAAGTAAGATGAGATATTTTAAAAAACAAAAAGATAACCTAGGGAGAAAACTTAATTTACAGCCAGTGCACCATGATGATGATTCCATCTTTTTGCAGGCATTTTTCCTCCATAGCAGTCATGTTATCATCCTCTCCCACTGTTTTTTGTTGTTGTTGTTGTTGTTGCTGTTGTTATTACACACTCTCCACATATTACAAGAGATTTGAAAAAGAGAAGCTTGACAAATTCATGTCAGTTGCTCTGGTACTACAGTTCCCAGAATTCCCAGCCAATTCTTCCCTCTCACAGCATAAACATTTTGTTTGTTCTGTTTCCTAGAGGCTAAAGGGAGACTGTAAAGAAGAAACAAGCAGCAGGAAATAGGAAGGCCTCTCTTGCCTCCTTACTGAGGTGAACTTCAAACATTTTAGCAAAGTTATCTTCCTGGTTGCTGGGTGGACATAGCTATGATGGCCTAGTCAGCCTCCTGCAACATTGCGGGGGCATTTTTGCCCTCCCCAGGTTCTTGAGGCTTTCCTCTAGCCTCCAGGAGGGTGAAAACGGCCTCCCCAGGCTCCAGAGGCTCTCTTGAAGTTGGAAATGGGCCTATTTCCAGCCTTCCCAAACTTTCAGGAGGCCCGTTTTTCACCCTTCCCAAGCCTCCATGTGCACCCTGCACTTACCTGCATCCAAAATGGGCCTCATGGGGACTTCTAGGAGAGGAGAGGTGGGCAGCGCCAGCCAAGAGTGGAATTTGGAGGTTCTCCAAACTGCACAAAATCTTAGCTAGGGGTTCTCCCAAACCCCTGCGAACCCCCAGCAGCCCACCCCTGCCTCCTTGGTTGGCCATTTCTTGTAGACTCCTTTCCCTGAAGAGAAGCCCAATTTATCTTTTGCATGAAACTGTTGAAAGGCTGTCAAAGTGCCTTTCTTTGAGGATTCAGATTTTCCCACTGGGAGAGCTCCGGCGCAAGGATATGGACAACTGCTTGAAAGCTGGATCTTTTTATTTTCAGGAAGG